>JBAIZL010000037.1:144822-244822 GCA_036971475.1 Prosapia bicincta | reverse complement strand
GTTTTAAATAATATTAAATTAAAATCAATTCTGTAAAGTATGTATTCATGCCGATCATTTACAATTAAAAATCTTTGGTTTCATATTTAAATGTTGAGACGGAGAAATACAGATTCTTTAAAATTCTGCTGTATTTGGGCAGTGAAATATGTTTAGATTGGATAGTAGAACAAACATAAAATAATAACAAAATTTAAAAAAAAAATTGTAAAATTCAAGGTTTTACTGTATTAAAGCTATTAAAAATTATATCAAAACGTTGGAACAAAAATGTGTAACAGTAAAATTGATTGGTACCTAGAAAACAATACGAATTGCAGAAGGCACCGTTGTTAGTCTGGCAAAACGTAAAACGTTAGTTATCATGATTACGGTTGTAAAGGGATTAATATTATTCCTCGCCGTCAAACGTAAACATTAATATGATTCCTTGCCATCAAACATAACCATTAATATGATTCCCTGCAGTCAAACATAAACATGAATATTATTCCTTGCCATCAAACATAACCATTAATATGATTCCTTGCCGTCAAACGTAAACATGAATATTATTCCTTGCCATCAAACATAACCATTAATATGATTCCTCGCCGTCAAACGTAAACATGAATATTATTCCTTGCCATCAAACATAAACATTAATATTATTCCTTGCCATCAAACATAACTATTAATATGATTCCTTGCCGTCAAACGTAAACATGAATATTATTCCTTGCCATCAAACATAAACATTAATATTATTCCTTGCCATCAAACATAACTATTAATATGATTCCTTGCCGTCAAACGTAAACATGAATATTATTCCTTGCCATCAAACATAAACATTAATATTATTCCTTGCCATCAAACATAACCATTAATATGATTCCTTGCCCTCAAACGTAAACATGAATATTATTCCTTGCCATCAAACATAAACATTAATATGATTCCTTGCCGTCAAACGTAACCAATAATATGATTCCTTGCCGTCAAACATAACCATTAATATGATTCCTTGCCGTCAAACATAACCATCAATATGATTCCTTGCCGTCAAACGTAACCATTAATGTTATTCCTTGCCATCAAACATAAACATTAATATGATTCCTTGCCGTCAAACGTAACCATTAATATGATTTCTTGCCGTCAAACGTATCCATTAATATGATTCCTTGCCATCAAACATCACCATTAATATGATTCCTTGCCGTCAAACACAAACATTTTTAAGATGCCTTGCCGTCAAACACAAACATTAATATGATTCCTTGCCGTCAAACGTAACCATTATTATGATTTCTTGCCGTCAAACGTATCCATTAATATTATTCTTTGCCATCAAACATAACCATTAATATGATTCCTTACCATCAAACGTAACCATTAATATGATTCCTTGCCGTCAAACACAAACATTTTTATGATGCCTTGCCGTCAAACGTAAACAATAATATTATTCCTTGTAATCAAACATAACAATTAATGTGATTCCTTGCTGTCAAACATAACCATTAATATGATTCCTTGCCGTCAAACGTAACCATTAATATTATTCCTTGCAATCAAACATAACCATTAATATGATTCTTTGCCATCAAATATAACCATTAATATGATTCCTTGCCGTCAAACATAAACAATAATAAGATACCTCGCCGTCAAACATAAATATAATATGATTCTTCAGCTTCAAACCTAAACATTAATATGATTCCTCGTCGTCAAATATAAATATTAATATGATTCCTCGCCGCCAAACAATAATAAGATACCTCGCCGTCAAACATAAATATTATTATGATTTCTCGCCGCCAAACAATAATATGATTTCTCGCCGTGAAATATAAACATTAATATGATTCATCGCCGTCAAATATAAACATTAAACTGATTCATCGCTGTCATACATAAACAATAATAGAATTCTTCGCTGTTAAACAAAAACTTTAATATGATTCTTCGCCGTCAAACATAAAGAATTATACCCACAGGGGGGTGCGGACTAGTCGCACCTACGAGGGGTTTGGCGTCCCTCGCGGTACCCTAGCTTAACACTACACCACTTACAAAGCATACACACACACACATACACACATCAACACAATCTATATACATTTTAACACTTACATCTTCTCTTAGGGAATTTTGACTGGTCAGAACCGTTGCGCGTTGGGAGTGCTGCAAAGTCCAGAGCGTGACAAACTCTGGTGTGGGACGCTGATGTGAGCTTGCTCTGCCGAAGACGTAAGCGCGGTTTCTGGTCTACCAGCTGCTTCCGTCCTTGGTCAGGGAGTGTCCGCGGTGCATGGGTGTCGGAGCCTGTGGACAGTATTACGAGTTCTCGACTGATGCCCATCCAATCGAGCTAAGGAGAAAAACTATAGGCCTTAGAGTTCTGAGGATTCTAAATGATCTTATTGTGATCCAAGGGTGTACACGTTCCTATAGTCTCGCCCGTAACGCTTGACACGATGGCTAGCTTAAAAAATGTATGGATTCAAAAACCCCGTCAAATATAACTAGTTTGAAGAGAACACGCCAGGATTCTCCTGACGATCATAATAACAAGGATTTGAGTAAAACGTTGATGGTGGCAACGTCACAGACTTTGTCATCAGCAAAGTATTTAGTTGTTTCTAGTGCCGAAGAAGGGAAAGATCTTTCCAAAGTTTCTCCTTTCCTGATTAACAAGGCTATGACTGCTTGTGCTGGAGGCCCAGTAGCCTCTATTAAGAAATTTAGAAACGGAACACTGTTAGTTGCGACTTCCACCGACTGACAAACCCGTTCTCTATTAAAAATGACCTCCTTCTTTGACCAGGTCATGGTATCTGTGGCTCCCCACAGATCCTTGAATTACTCAAAGGGGGTCATCACATGTAGGGATTTAATGTAGCTTCCAATCGATAAAATTAAGTCCGAACTTTCTTCTCAGTTAGTTACGGACGTTATCCCCATAATGAAAATAGACAAAGGAGAAAATGTAGCAACAGCGTCTTTTATCGTAACCTTTGGAAAGCCTGAAATACACGAATACTTGCATGTAGCAAAGGATCTCAGTGAGACCATACGTGGCTAACCCTAGGCGCTGCTTTAAGTGTCAGCGTTTTGGGCATATCAGCTCTACCTGTTCGAAGCAGAACGTATGCGGTATATGTAGCGTTGAAGGCCATGATGATAAGGAATGTGTTAACTCTCCGAAATGTGCCAACTGTGGTGGAGACCACCCAGCGCGATCCTATAACTGTCCTACTTTTAAAGAAGAGAAAGCTATCCTAGGCATCATGTCGTTTCCAGACAAACTGTCGTTTCCAGACGCCAAAGGCAGACAGTAAGACTTATGCCGCTACTCTGACCGCTTCCAAATCGTCCTGTAACAACTGTGCCAAGCTGTCGAAAAAAATTGAAGTTCTAACTGAACAAGTTTCTCGCTTTTTGTCCTGGAAAAAAACAAACCACGTAGACCAGTGTTACGTCAGACCACATCGCAACCGTCGCTACCGGGTATTAGAAAAAATGCTATCAAAGGAGGGAATGTGAAAACCACTCCTCCTAAACCCAAATCTTCCTCAGATTCCATCCCTGAACGGGTGAGTATGGAATCTGAAAAATGTAAGCCTGGGACGTCTAAAAATGTCCCAAACAAGAAAGGAGAGATCACCAATGGGTGTCAGATCAATCCATTGCTGAGTTAATAAATGTCTGCAATTAACAAGTCAGTGATACAATGGAACGTCAACGGTGTTAGGAGTCACATAGAAGAACTTAAAGTACTCGTGCGAGATGTGTATCCAATGTTTGTATGTCTACAGGAGACACATCTCCACGAATCGCATAATTTCTATTTAAGGGAGTATTCAGTTTTTAGATCGGACTTTGTTACAGAAGATCGAGCTAGAGGTGGCGTAGCCATCCTAGCCCGTGACTGTATCGATGCTGTTTCTCTAAACTTAATAACTCCTTTACAAGCAGTAGCCGTTCAAACAGCTGTCCCGTATAAAATCACTGTGTGTTGTGTTTACTTGCCACCACAAGAAAGCCTGCATCACAGTGATTTAGTGAATTTGATAAGCCAGTTACCGACTCCGTTCTTATTGGTAGGGGATTTTAATGCCCACCATTTGTCTTGGGGATCTCCGACTAGGAACTCTCGAGGTGATCTTGTTGAGAGTGTAAGAACGGAACTAGACTTATGTCTGCTAAATGACGGTTCTCCTACTCATTTAGCAGCATCTACTGGTGGATGGACAGCTGTTGACCTATCGATTTGCAGCCCTCAATTAGCTACTAAATGCACATGGTCGGTACTCAATGATTTGTATGGAAGTGACCATGTGCCTATTAAGATCAGTTTATGTGACTCCCAACCCTGTTATGCTCGAAATTACAGTTGGATTTTGCGAAAAGCCAACTGGGACTCCTACTCGAATTACCTTGTATCACTTGACATGGATTATATGATACCCATTGATGAAAATATAGACAATTTTACGAAACCAATTTTAAATGCCGCTGCAAAGACCATTCCGTAAACCTCTGCGCATCCACGCCGACCACCTGTGCCGTGGTGGAACGATGAATGCACAGAAATCCTCCGTTTACGACGAAGAGCTCTTAGGAAATTTAAATGACACAAAACAAATGGACATCTTCAGGAATATAAAATACTCCGTGCGAAAGCACGGAGGATATTTAGGCTGAGTAGAAAGAACTCTTGGGAAAAGTACATTAGCACAATCAGACGAACAACTCCGTCCTTCACAGTGTGGAGGAAACTAAGATCAGTTTGTGGTACTTCCATTCCGTTGCCAGCCATTGCGCTGAAGCAACCAGATGGAAGATTAATCACAAACAGTGATGGCATTGCTAATGTACTTGGAACATCATTTTCTAACTTTTCTGCTACTACAGCCTATAATAGATTGTTCCAGATGTATAAACTGAAGGAAGAAGTAATACCGTTTACTGTTGGGTTGTCTGAGGACTCTACTTTAAACACCCCTTTCTCTATAGGGGAATTGGAGTCAGCTCTTGCGTCAACGAAGGATTCTGCACCAGGTCCTGATTCCATTGTGTACTCCATGCTAAAACATCTACCATCATCGGCGAAACTTGTCCTTCGAGTATACAATCGTTTATTCGAGGAGCGCTCTTTCCCCGATGCATGGTTAGAATCGACTGTAATTCCTCTTTTGAAGCCAGATAAGGACAAAACCAACCTCAGTAGTTACAGACCTATATCACTTACAAGCGTCTTGTGCAAACTACTGGAGAAGATGGTCAACCGCCGTCTTGTCTGGTACCTAGAAACCAACAACCTTCTTAGCAACGAACAATGTGGTTTCAGACTAGGACGATCATCAGTTGACCAATTGGTTTTGTTAGAATCCGCTATTCAAGATGCCTTTCTCTTGCGTCAAACACTCGTTGCGGTTTTCTTTGATCTTGAAAAGATATCCATGATATGGCATGGAAAAGAGGAATTCTGAACACTCTGAAATCATGGGGTATACAAGGGAATATCCTAGCATTCATCGCTAACTTTCTTTCTAACAGATCTTTTCGCGTTCGTCTTGGAGGCACAAATTCAAATAGTTACAGACAGGAGAATGGTGTACCGCAAGGCAGCGTGCTAAGCGTCAAGCTATTTGCCGTTGCAATAAATAGTATCACCAGTAATATACGATCTCCGGCACACTGTTCTCTTTTTGTGGATGACTTTTGTATATATGTGCCTGCTCGTAGTATGGCAACTGCGGAAAGATCTTTGCAGTTAGCAATATACAGATTAGAGGAATGGTCAAAAAATACAGGTTTCAAATTCTCTGCTTCGAAGACACAATGTGTAGCATTTAGTCGTCGTAGGCAACACCAGGAGCCGATACTTTATCTTGATGGGATTCAGCTTCAAACCACGGATAGTGTTCGATTTTTGGGTCTTTTATTTGATAAAAGGCTCTCATGGAGTCCACATGTTCGTGATTTGAAGGTGAGATGCAGCAAGAAATTGGATATGTTAAGAGTTCTTAGTGGTACGAATTGGGGATCAGACAGAACTAGTATGCTTCGGTTTTATCGCGCAGTCGTTAGATAGCGCATAGATTATGGTTGTCAAGTCTACTCATCTGCACGATCTACAGTTCTGAAAACTCTTGATACCATCCACCACTCTGGACTTAGACTTGCTACTGGTGCATTTAGAACTAGCCCAATCCCTAGTCTTCTTGTCGAAGCTGGGGAACCTGCCCTTTCTAGACGACGTCAGATGCTCCAAATATCTTACTTTTCTGTTCTTCGAAGCAAACCCAACCACCCGGCATTTATTTGAAATAGTCTTTAACAACATGCTAAATCAAGTGTACAATACACGTCAACGTTCGACCGTTCCATTTACGAACGTTAAGAATATTGAATGACCTTGAGTTGCAACTTCCCACTATGTTTGAACGACAAATGTGCTATCTACCTCCATGGATAATAAAAACGCCGCACTTTGATTTCTCATTGTCCAGTTATATAAAACACGATACTCCTGTTGTGGTCTACCACCAGGAATTTTTATCCATTTATAAATCTCACCAACACAGTGAAATTATTTTCACTGATGGATCTAAACTGGACAATGGAGTTGGGTGTGCGTTTTATGCATCTGGATGTAGCTACACGTACGGATTGCCTTCAGCTTGCAGTGTTTTCAAGGTAGAACTTTTTGCCATCTTAAAAGCATTAACTGATATTCGATCTCGATCCTCCCACTATCTTTTGTGTTCTGATTTCAAAAGTGCTCTTCAGGCTCTTCAGGATGTTTTCTCCGTCAACCCTTTAGTTGGGGACATTTTGTGTGCAGTACACAGGCTTCAATTGGGGTGTGTGGGGTAACGTTCTGTTGGGTTCCTGGACACTGCGGAATACTCGGAACCACAAAAGCGGATGAAGCGGCTAAGAATGCAACACGTTTGGTGCCCATTACTCAACGAGTTATGGCATCTGATTATGTGTGTTTTGCAAAACATTTAATACTCGCGGCTTGGAATGACGAGTGGCATACCGTGATTGAGAATAAGCTGAGGGAAATTAAAGATACCGTCCGTCCATGGAGGTCTTTAATTCGTTCAAAACGTAGGGAGGAAGTGGTGGTTACATGCCTTCGCGTTGGCCACTCTTTTGCAACTCATGGATATTTGATGTATCGTGAAGATCCACCAATATGCCAATACTGCGGTGGTATCTTCACAATTAAACATATTTTAGTAGATTGTGTTAGTGTAAGAAATATTCGTGCACTTTTTAATTTAAAAGGCAGGTTAAAGGTGGTGCTAAGGGACGATGCCTCGGCCATTGAGCGAGTCATCGCTTTCTTGCACCACTTGAAAATATTTTTTAAAATATAATATTTAAAATATATATATTTTTTTATTTATACATATAATTCTATGTGTTTATTTTATTTATTTAAATTTAATTTATTTTATGTTCTTGTTATTGTTATTGAGATTTATTTATTGGTAAATTGTTACCTATTATTGTTTTACATACTGTTATAATTTATTTATTGTTATATTGTTTTTTGTTGTTATTTTGTTATTTATAGTTTTTTTCTTTTAATTTTTTATTGTATTAGATTTATTGTTGTTTTGTTTGTTATTTAAAGTTATGTTGTTTTTTCTTTTGTAAATTTTGTTGTATTTAAATTTATTTGCTTTTTTTTAATATTGCATTCCGTGTTAGATTTGTTTGGCGATAATAACCCCAATTGGGTTTTCGCCAGGAAAAAAACATAAAGAATTATTTGATTTTTCGCCGTCAAACTATGTGAATCAGGTGTTTAAGGATTAATAAAAATATATGTATTTCACTTGAATGTTTGGATTCCCACTTTTATAAAATATTTCTACAGGAGTAAAGTTTTAAATTTACAAAAATGTTTGCTTTTAACAAACCCGGGACGTCTAGTGCCAAAATAACCAGAAAACCTACGTGTATATTCGTACGCTAACTTGAAAACGAAGTTAAAATAGTAGATTGTATTTTCTGAAAACCCGTAATAACTAGACTGATGAATAGTTATTTGGTATGATTTTGCATAAAATTATTTAAGCATTCATAATGCTTTTGTTTCTATTTACATTTTTACAACGAAATAAACTGTTTACAGGGATACAATTTCAATCTCTTAAGATTTGTGTTGAACAAAGAATTGAATATTATATGAACTGAGAAACGTGCCTTCTCATTAAAGTTTTATAATTTTTTCATTTCGACTTATAAATAAGAAAACAGTTCTAAAGAATTATTACGCTTAAACATGTTGTCTTGCGATAAAAAAACGTTTTTAAAGAATTAAGCAAATGAATTCAATAACTTTAGAATTCACATTTTCCAGTAACAAGGGAAATGATTAACATGTCTATTCTTCTTGCAATGCTGACCCTGCTGTTCTGTTCCTACAATGTATTATCTAAGGTATGTTTTTAAACCCTATTAGGGTAATAATATTTTTCAAATCAGTAAAGTTTAGAAAGCTTTTTGTTCAAAATCTGTATAAATGGTTTATAATTTCTTATAATTGTTTGAACTTTTGAACAAGAAGAAAACTAAAGTTCTTTTGGTAGTTTTACCCCAACAAAATAAAGAATAACACACACTACAAAGCCTACTCACAACGAAGCTTACAACACATACAACAAAGCCTACTCACAACGAAGCTTACAACACATACAACAAAGCCTACTCACAACGAAGCTTACAACACATACAACAAAGCCTACACACAACGAAGCTTACAACACATACAACAAAGCCTACTCACAACGAAGCTTACAACACATACAACAAAGCCTACTCACAACGAAGCTTACAACACATACAACAAAGCCTACACACAACGAAGCTTACAACACATACAACAAAGCCTACACACAACGAAGCTTACAACACATACTACAAAGCCTACTCACAACGAAGCTTACAACACATACAACAAAGCCTACTCACAACGAAGCTTACAACACATACAACAAAGACTACACACAAAGAAGTCTGCAACACTTACAACAAACCCTACACACAACGAAGCCCACAACACATACAACAAAGCCTACTCACAACGAAGCTTACAACACACACAACGAAGCCTACAACACATACAACAAAGCCTACACACAAAGAAGTCTGCAACACTTACAACAAACCCTACACACAACGAAGCCCACAACACATACAACAAAGCCTACTCACAACGAAGCTTACAACACACACAACGAAGCCTACAACACTTCCAACAAAGCCTACACACAAAGAAGTCTGTAACACTTACAACAAACCCTACACACAACGAAGCCCACAACACATACAACAAAGCCTACTCACAACGAAGCTTACAATACACACAACGAAGCCTACAACACATACAACAAAGCCAATCACAGCGAAGCCTACAACACATGAAACAAAGCTTACTGACAACGAAACCTACAGCACATACAACAAAGCCTACACACAACGAAGCCTACAGCACATTCAACAAACCCTACACACAACGAAGCCTACAGCACATAAAATAAAGTCTACCCCCAACGAAACCGACAACACATACAACAAAGCCTACTCACAACGAAGCTTACAACACACACAACGAAGCCTACAACACATACAACAAAGCCTACACACAAAGAAGTCTGCAACACTTACAACAAACCCTACACACAACGAAGCCCACAACACATACAACAAAGCCTACTCACAACGAAGCTTACAACACACACAACGAAGCCTACAACACTTACAACAAAGCCTACACACAAAGAAGTCTGCAACACTTACAACAAACCCTACACACAACGAAGCCCACAACACATACAACAAAGCCTACTCACAACGAAGCTTACAACACACACAACGAAACCTACAACACATACAACAAAGCCTACACACAAAGAAGTCTGCAACACTTACAACAAACCCTACACACAACGAAGCCCACAACACATACAACAAAGCCTACTCACAACGAAGCTTACAACACACACAACGAAGCCTACAACACTTACAACAAAGCCTACACACAAAGAAGTCTGCAACACATACAACAAAGCCTACTCACAACGAAGCTTACAATACACACAACGAAGCCTACAACACATACAACAAAGCCAATCACAGCGAAGCCTACAACACATGAAACAAAGCTTACTGACAACGAAACCTACAGCACATTCAACAAAGCCTACAGACAACGAAGCCTACAGCACATTCAACAAACCCTACACACAACGAAGCCTACAGCACATAAAATAAAGTCTACCCCCAACGAAACCGACAACACATACTACAAAGCCTACTCACAACGAAGCTTACAACACAAACAACAAAGCCTACTCACAACGAAGTCTACAACACATACAACAAAGCCTACAAACAACGAAGCCTACAACACATAAAACGAAGCCTACAACACATACAACAAAGCATACTCACAACGAAGCTTACAACATATACACCAAATCCTACTCACAACGAAGCCTACAACACATACAACAAAGCCTACTCACAACGAAGCCTACAACACTTACAACAAAGCGTACTCACAACGAAGCTTACAACACATACAACAAAGCCTACTCACAACGAAGCCTACAAAACATACAACAAAGCCTACTCACAACGAAGCCTACAACACATGAAACAAAACCTACTCACAACGAAGCCTACAACACATACAACAATGCCTACTCACAACGAAGCCTACAACACATACAACAAAGCCACTCACAGCGAAGCCTACAACACAGGAAACAAAGCCTACTCACAACGAAACCTACAGCACATACAACAAAACCTACTCACAACGAAGCCTACAACACATATAACAATGCCTACTCACAACGAAGCCTACAACACATACAACAAAGCCACTCACAGCGAAGCCTACAACACATTAAACAAAGCATACTCACAACGAAACCTACAACACATACAACAAAGCCACTGACAGCGAAGCCTACAACACAGGAAACAAAGCCTACTCACAACGAAACCTACAGCACATATAACAAAGCCTACTCACAACGAAGCCTACAACACATGAAATAAAGCCTACTCACAACGAAACCTACAACACATACAACAAAGCCACTCACAGCAAAGCCTACAACACATACAACAAAGCCTATTCACAACGAAGCCTACAACACATGAAACAAAACCTACTCACAACGAAGCCTACAACACATACAACAAAGCCTACTCACAACGAAGCCTTCAACACATACAACAAAGCCTATTCACAACGAAGCCTACAACACATACAACAAAGCCTATTCACAACGAAGCCTACAACACATGAAACAAAACCTACTCACAACGAAGCCTACAACACATACAACAAAGCCTACTCACAACGAAGCCTACAACACATACAACAAAGCCAACTCACAGCGAAGCCTACAACACATGAAACAAAGCCAACTCACAGCGAAACCTACAACACATGAAACAAAGCCTACTCACAGCGAAACCTACAACACATGAAACAAAGCCTACTCACATCGAAGCCTACAACACATAGAAAAATTCCAAGAAAACAAAACAATTCATTTTAAACATAAAGTAATAGAAGACCTAATGTATGCAAGTTATTAAAATACATAATTATAAGTAACCAAGTAAATAATTAAATATTATGAACGTTAAAAATGATTGTGTAAAACAGTGATCGGTAATTTTAGTTTAAAAATGTATGAAAATTATTTAATACCATAAATATAAATTTTCCTGTTTATTTAGATTAAACGGTCATATATTGTAGTTACATCACCTGAACATTCATTAAAAGATGCAAATTCTTCAGTAAAACATGACGTAGCCTACATATTGGGGTTTTCAGAAAAAAAGTTATCCTTTGACAGAGTTTTAGCCCGACTTGTTCGCTCTAATGCCAACACGGTTTCGTACAGAACTTGTATCTTAAAATGGTATAATTTAAAAATGGGTTTATAAAAGTGAAATAATAAACATTTTACAAACCTAGAGGAGGAAATATGATATTATGTCTGTGGTAATTTAACTTTTCTGTAATTGAAAGAAAGTAGGACCATTCTGCTTTGACAGATATTTCCAGAACATTGAACAACTCAAAAAAATTTAAGAAATGTATCAGTGCTTCTATAACAATGCTGCCATTAATCATATAACTATTAAATAGGCACAAATATTTTGAAAAACATTATTATAAAAGAAGCACTTGTGTATAGATTTAAATACTCAAAAGAAACAATTTATAGAACCTGAACAGAAAAGAGCATGAATTATTAATTTTCTAATATATATTTTCTATTAATTTATTGATTATTTTTAAAAAACTATTTGTAATAACTATTTATTACAAGAACAGTACTTGGTTTTTGGATTATTGGGTTTGACCTAAAATTTTGGAAAGCTTTAATTAATTTTTAAAAAATTCACGTGTAAAGTTTCTGGTGTCACGCGATACGTTTTCCATTTTTATTTGTTCACCTCATTGTTTTTGTATTTTATTTATTTGCCTCATTCTATGTTTCCCTTTCTCCCCCCCCCTAGCTTTGTCCTACTTTTAGGATTTCCCTTGCACTTGAACTTGGCATTGTGTGTAATAGCCAACCAGCTGCAGCACAAATAGCTTTGTGAGTTTCACCAGGCTCTGGATGTATATCATGAAGCTTAGGTAGTAAGAAGTGGGTTAACGCACAGTTAACTCACACAAACACATGTAATCAAGCGCACTTACTAAATTCAAAGAAAATGAGTAAGCTATAAAGCATTTTTGGGCCTATTGAGGAGCAAACCTTTAGCAGTTAGTGGGCGATGTGTTTAGTTGTTAGTAAATCTAAGGCAGGGCTATACGCCTCCCATGGTGTGGAAAGTGAGGAAGAATTTACGCCTCAATCACGATTTAGGCATATTTTCTACTGGAGGTTTGATCTCAGCTGGGTATACTTATGAATGTTATTGCTAGTTTTCTTGAAACTGTAATCCGGTTGTCGATGTCTAAATAAGTTTTAAAACACATTTAAAAATATACTAAAACTGTTTATTTAGTTAGTTAGAGTTTAGCCAGTGAGAACTATTCACAACGGTAAAAAAAATGAAATAGTTAACTCAAAATCTCACCAATAATTAGTTTTTAATAAAAAAAAAACACACTAGTTCTTAACACAGACTAGTTTCGGCGACGATGTCGCCTTCCTCAGTGCTTAGCAGTAGTAGCCAAGCACTGGGGAAGACATCGTCTGTGTTAGTCTGTTATGAACTAGTGTGTTTTTTTTATTATAAATTATTTTTGGTGAGATTTTGAGTTGACCTTTTTGATTTTTTTCGTTAGGCCTATACTAAAACTGTTTGACGTTTTAAGGTTATTATTTATTTACAGAATTTATGTGACCTGCCCCCGAAACCGAATGAGTGGGTGGGCGACAATTGCCATGTGGAATGTAAGCTGATTGAGCGTGGAGAGATGATTCCATTTCGTCCCTTCCAGAAAATAGAAATTTTTGTTTGTCGCAGAATCTGTGTAGTGAAGGACATCGATACAGCGAAACGAACAATCAATACAAAGCTACAACGATTGCAAAACGTCTTTCTACGCAGATAATTTGCACAGGAAAACTAATGAAGGCAGAGATGGCAACTGACATTTATGTTACTCAATAACTTTTGAAATTTTATTTGGGGAATTTGTGCAACATTTATGTAATAAAGGGAATAAATATTCAGCGTTAGATTTCATTGTCGATTTATTTACAATAACTCTTTATTTAGAGATTTAAATTATATCATTCAATTTAACCAAATCACAATTATTCAAACACTTTAGTAATTACCATCATTATATAACCAAGACATCATTTTATATTGTATAAGAACATAATTTTCATACATAACTCTTAATAATTATAGAGTAATGGAATGGCAAATTGTTCTTTAATAAAGAAGTTTTCTATCAAATGCCTGCACATAACGAATCTGCCATTTGACAGATACAGTTTAAACTAATGCAGTGAAAGTTTCAATAAAAATACATATATTTAGCTTCGATATAAAAAACGTTTGTGGGGTTAAATAATAAAGAAAAAGTTCTTGACATTTTACAAATGAAATAAATTAGAGATATATGCGTCAGATACGAATTATAGAAGTAAAGGTTTTTGGGAAAAAATGGGCCGCTACTACGTCTTACACGACGAACATTGGTTAGAAGACATGGCAAAGCTGGTTAGATGACACGGTAATGGTGGTTAGATGACATGATAAAGGTGGTTAGATTGCAACGGAATGGTGGTTAGATGACAACGGAATGGTGGTTATATGACAACGGAATGGTGGTTAGATGACATGATAAAGTTGGTTAGATGACACGGCAATGGTGGTTAAATGACACGGTAATGGTAGTTAGATGACATGATTAAGGTGGTTAGATGACACGGCAACGGTGGTTAGATGACATAATTAAGGTGGTTAGATGACACGGCAATGGTGGTTAGATGACACGGTAATGGTGGTTAAATGACATTGCAATGGTGGTTAGATGACACGGCTATGGTGGTTAGATGACATGATAAAGGTGGTTAAAAGACATAGCAATGGTGGTTAGATGACACGGCTATGGTGGTTAGATGACATGATAAAGGTGGTTAGATGACACAGCAATGGTGGTTAGACGACACGAAAAAGATTGTTAGATGATACGGCAATGGTAGTTAGATTGACACGGTAATGGTGGTTAGATGACAAGGTAAAAGTGGTTAGATGAGACGGTAATAGGGGTTAGATGACATTATAAAGGTGGTTAGATGACTCAGTAATGGTAGTTAGATGACATGATAAAGGTAGTTAGATGACACGGCAATATTGGTTAGATGACACGGCTATGGTGGATAGATGACATGATAAAGGTAGTTAGATGATATGGCAATGGTGGTAAGATGACACGACAATGGTGGTTAGATGACATGATAAAGGTGGATAGATGACACTGTAATAGGAGTTAGATGACATGGTAAAGGTGTTTAGATGGCATGGTAATGTTGGTTAGATGACACGGTAAATTTGTCTAGATTTAATTGTAAGGTTGGCTAGGTAACATGGTAATAGTGATTAGACGACAAGGTAAATGTGGTTAGATAACAAAGTAAAGGTGGTTAGATGACATGATAAAGGTGGTTAGATGACACGGCAATGGTGGTTAGATGACCACGGCAATTGTGGTAAGGTGGCATGATAAAGGTGGCTAGATGACACGGCAATGGGGGTTAGATGACACGTTAATGGTGGTTAGATGACATGATAAAGGTGGTTAGATGACACGACAATGGTGATTAGATGACATAATAAAGGGTTTTAGATGATACGACAATAGTGGTTAGATGCCATGATAAAGGTGGTTAGATGACACGGCTAATGGTGGTTAGATAACATGATAAAGGTGGTTAGATGACACGGCTAATGGTGGTTAGATAACATGATAAAGGTAGTTAGATTACACGGCAATAGTGGTTATATGACTCGGTAATGGAGGTTAGATGACATGATAAAGGTGGTTAGATGACACGGCAATGGTGGTTAGATAACATGATAAAGGTAGTTAGATTACACGGCAATGGTGGTTAGATGACACGGCAATGGGGGTTAGATGCCATGATACAGGTAGTTAGATGACACGGCAATAGTGGTTATATGACTCGGTAATGGAGGTTAGATGACATGATAAAGGTGGTTAGATGACACGGCAATAGTGGTTATATGACTCGGTAATGGAGGTTAGATGACATGATAAAGGCAATGGTGGTTAGATGATATGATAAAGGTGGATAGATGACACGGTTATTGAGAGTTAGATGAAATGGTAAAGATGTTTAGATGTCATGGTAATGGTGGTTAGATGACACGGTAATGGTGGTTAGATGATACGTTAATGGAAGTTAGATGAAATGGTAAATTTGGCTAGGTAACATAGTAAATGTGGTTAGATGACAAGTTAAACGTGGTTAGATAACAAGGTAAAGGTGGTTAGATGACACAGCAGAAGTGATTAGATGACACAGCAGAGGGGGTTGGATAGCACGGTAAATGTGGTTAGATGACACGGAAATGGTGGTTAGATGACATGATAAAGGTGGTTATATGCACGGTTATTAAGGGTTAGATGAAATGGTAAAGTGTTTAGATGGCATGGTAATGGTGGTTAGATGACACGGTAATGGTGGTTAGATGATAAGTTAATGGAAGTTAGATGAAATGGTAAAGTTAACTAGGTAACATGGTAAATGTGGTTAGATGACAAGTTAAACCTTTTTAGATAACAAGGTAAAGGTGGTTAGATGACACTGCAGAAGTGGTTAGATGACACAGCAGAGGGGGTTGGATAGCACGGTAAATGTGGTTAGATGACACAGCAGAGGTGGTTAGATAGCACGGTAAATGTAGTTAGATGATTTGGTAAGGGTGGTAAGATTACATGGTAGAAGGGGTTAGATGACAAGGTAAAAGTGGTTGGATGACACGGTAATGGGGGATAGACGAAATGATAAAGGTGTTTAGATGACAAGGTAGAGGTGGTTAGATGACACTGCAATGGCGGTTAGATAACAAGGTAGAGTTGGTTTGATGACACGGCGAAGGTGGTTATATGACACAGCAACAGTCTTTAAATCTTCTAGCTTGAAACAGTGAATTGTGTTTTAACGTCTCCCCCTTATCGTTACTAAAGCACTCTCTTCCCACGTAATGAGCTTGTTACGAGAGCAATAAGAGGTTTACACGTGGAAAAAAGAAATAAGCTTATAGACGTTATTCAGAAAGGCAATGTTATTCGACATTGGACGGGTGTTTGGGGAAGTAAAGGTAAAACACTATACACATAGTGCGATGTAGAAACGGTGAGTCGTTACATTACGCTAAGGAGCGGGTCGTGTGGATGAAGAGAATTAGGCTTTTTCTGTTCAGGATAGAACGTACACGCAGTATAGGGCCGCTGACTCATGGGGACGGTACGTTCACCCAGGGACCTATATTATTGCAGTCAATTTTGTCCGACCTGGCTCATTCTTTAATGTTATGTGCAGGGTTCCAACCCTCACCTTTCTTCCCCCCCTCCAAGCTGTAAACTCGACACCATGAACAAAGAAATGTATTTACGATATCCAGCTCTATTTTCGACGTGGTTAACATCTTTATTTCTGTTACGATACAATTTCTGGTTCACTTTTCCGCCCTGTTTAGATTATAAGCTGCATAAAGGCAATATGTTGACCAATTAGATTGTGTTTATTGTTTAAGGTCATACATTGCCTCCCGGGATCGTGAGCGGAATAAAGGCCCGAATTCATAAAGCATGAAAGGATCTTTCTAAACGCAACATCCAAGCGTGTGATTTATTAAACAAGATAAGCAGCGAGACAAAAGTTGAATAAGTCAATATGTCTGCATTTACAATTAATTACTTCAGTTTAGCGGCAGAGATGTGTCTTTGCTTCTATGACTGTGTGCGCCGCACCCTACAGCGTCTTGTTGTGACTAGAGAGGACAGAGCCATGAGAGTTTGCCACCCACAGGTTTTTCTAATTAATGAAAGTGACAGGTTTGAAATTTTGATTTTTCTAAAAACATTTTTTTATATTCTGAAATCGTATTAATTCATTTAAATAATTTCAGGGAATAATAATTACCTTGAAATTATTGGGTAATTTTATTATATTATGTTTCAGGGGGGATATAATTACTTTACATTCCTATTGGAATTATTTTTGTAAGCTCTCAGATCGAAATATTTATCCGTAAAACTGTTTATTGCAATAATTTATTTTAACGGTTTAAGGGTAGAAACGAATATAAATAAAAAAACCAAGTTTTCATGAAAAAATAATTAAGTTTGTACATTTTTAATTGTTTGAAGAAGGCTTAAATAAGGTATCAAAAATTATAAGAAAAATTCCATAAGTGTGTTTTATAAGAAAGGTAGTAATATAGATAAAAATAGTTCTGTATGGAATTTAATTTCGATATGGAATTATAGTTCGGTATAGAAATGTAGTTATGTATGTAATTATGTTTCGAAACAGATTGTATTTTGGTAAACAATTAAAGTTCTGTATGAAATTGCAGTTCGGTATGTAATTGTAGTTTGGTATGGTAAGTAGGTATAAAAATGTATTTCGGTATGTAATTATGTTTCGAAACAGATTGTATTTTGGTAAACAATTAAAGTTCTGTATGAAATTGCAGTTCGGTATGTAATTGTAATTTGGTATGGTAAGTAGGTATAAAAATGTAGTTCGGTATGTAATTATGTTTCGAAACAGAATTGTATTTTGGTAAACAATTAAAGTTCTGTATGGAATTGCAGTTCGGCATGGAATTTTAGTTAGATATGGAAACGTAAATGGGTAAGAAATTTTAGTTTAACGTGGAATTATTTTCATTATGGAAATAACGTTAATTATCAATATTTTAGAGATTCAGGCTAAGCTATAGGAGAAAAATATCGCTTGAAAACTTTCTATTTTAGGTGTCTAGATGTACCGAACTTCAAAGTAATACAAACTTAGATATTTCCTTGCCGCCAATCATAATGACAAACAGCGTGTGAACCAGGTCTCTAAGAATTAATTAAAAGGTTGTGTATTCCACGTGAATGCTAAGTTTTCTGATGTTTAATAATACTTTTACATGAGTAACTTTTAACAATTTGACTTTGCAAAAACACTACTTATGATCGCTTGAGTTGCAATGTGAGTCATAACAGTGACTCGCAGCATCGCACAATGTAAAGACCAAATGTGAAACATCTGGTGAAAAATACTATTTATTAAGCAGCTGCTTTGTTAAAAATTGTTAAATTTGTTAAGAAAGCAAGTAAAATTATTAAATATAAGTAAAAATATTAAATTTTTTGAACGTAAATAAAGTATATATATATATATATATATATATATATATATATATATATATATATATATATATATAAATATTTAATAGATTATGAAAGACTAGTGGCCAACAAAACCTACATGGAGGTAATGCAGATACCTACGAGTACAATCACTTCCACAAATAGTTCAACTGCAAATGCATGAGTGAATTTTGTTTTTAGAAAATCGCTACGTAGCCTACTCATGAATAATAATAATTTTGTTTAACATTATTAATATCAGCATAATTTTACTATTTCTGTTCATAATTTTATAACGAAATAAACCATTTACAAGGGCAAAAATTCAATAAAATATTCAAAGCCTTTGAGTTGAACAAAGACTTAATTATATTAACGGGTAAACGTGCATACGCATAAGACGGTCTCACAATTTTAAACCTATAAATAAGGAAAACAATATCTTACATTAACGGCTTACTAATACGGCCTTGAGATACGGGAACGCTTTAAAATAAAGTAGGTTTGTAGTATTGACCATTCGAAGTGCGTTACTGTTAGAATCCATTGTACGTAGCAACGTTAACATGTCTACACTTCTTGCAATGCTGGTTCTATTCTTGTCTTATCAAAATGTATTGTCTAAGGTATGTTTTAAAACTTTATTACGTAAATATTTCTTTCTTAATCCAGGAAATTTAGGAGAGAATTTTTTGTTAAAATTTAATTAGATTGTCTACAACTTTATTTTCTAAACCCTTAATGCATTATTAGGACTTGAAGGACATTGTTTATTTATTTATTTTTTTTAGTTTCATTATATTATGTTTTTAAAATATTTTTTGATCCTTTATATATTAGAATTCATTATATATATATATATATATATATATATATATATATATATATATATATATATATACAATCCTGAGTCATATTGAAGTGTTTATTATATATTCGTATAGGTAGAATAACAACTAATATAAAAAAACTCATTTTTAAAGTAAATTCCTACCTAAACCAACAAAGAAAAATTTTATTTTAATTTCCTTTCATTTTATAAATACAATTATTATAAATATGTATATACATATGTCAGAATAACAATATTAAGGGGCAAAATAGAAATAGAATTTCCTTGCAATTTCCATTACATGGACTACAATTATTTTTGAATTGTGTTGTAGTTTCTATTCGCTTTCCTTTCGCATTGTCCGCTTGTGAAGCAAGGTTCGATGCCGTTAATCCATTTGTTTGCTTATTGTATTCTTTTCATTCATTTTTAATCCTAGACCATTATTTATGATATTTTTTTGTAACCATGGCAACAATTTAAGGTTATATAATGAAGGTTTATCATATAAATAATTGTAAAGTTCATATTTAGCTATGCCAAGTTGGATCAGTGAACTGGTTAGACTTTGAATATGAAGATACTCAGTTCGAATCCAATCTAGACCCAAAGATTTTTATAATTTCATTATTGAATAAATATTTGAAAAACTGTATTAAAATTAATTGTCATCCATTATAGGTTAAAAGAAATATATTTGAACTTGATTAGATGAATAAAAAACGTGTTTTATTAACGGTTGAAAATTTGTACAAGTTATATATCAGGAGAGTGTGAGCTAGTAGGAGTTTAAAAATAGGACTCAAGAATAACGTAAACAGTCCTTTGATTAGCAGTTTAAGGTTCACGGGAAAACATTGCTCAATAGAGGCACAGCTCTTTAGGATATAGAGTAGTGTTTACCAACAATACAAAAATAGTTGTAGAACAGAAACAATGTACACCACAAATATATTCCATTGTTATGGTGTAGGTGTCAAGGTATTTAAAAGCTAAACTATAGTTAATTTTATTAATCTTGTTTACACTGGTAGAGATTATTGTTAAATAAAAGCGGTGACTTGCGAGTCAGGTACAACTATTTACTAATACAGGCAACGTTTCAATAACGAGTATGTTAACGTCTTCAGAGGAGTTTACCGCTAACACACATGGGCAAAGTGCTGTGAGTTAATGAAAGCGTATATGCGCTGCTTTCATAAATATACTAAGGTTATGTCAAGGCGGTATTTTTTAATAGAACCTGAAGATGATAACATAATCGTTGTTGAAACGTTTCCTGTATAAATAAATAGTTGTACCTGACTGTATTTATAAATTGTTGTAAATAAAAGCAAATCAACCGCTTTTATATAACTATAGTTAATTTTATCCTTGGAAAAAGTTAAAATAACTTTATAAAAAAACCCTATAAGAAACAGAAAACGGAAAGATAAAATAGAGGTAAGATGTGTAAAATTAACTGAATTTTGTTATCTTATTTCTTAATGTTTACCCATATCGTTGAAATATTATTGGTGATAGGCCTATATTGTCGTTAATGTTGATACAATATCTTCACAAAACTGTGAAGGTTAGGCCCTATATTATATTTAGTAGCCTCTAGCGGATTATGCTAATATAATTCTGTCCCCCTCCCCAAGCATTGCTAACAATATCATCTAACTTTAGTTACCTTTTCATCTTTTTAGACTCCCTTATCGGTTTCTCACTCGTATTTTTCTGTCTTATTCAAATATTTTTTTATGTTTATTTTTTCAATGTTAATGGCTGGACGTAGGAGTGGTTAGGGCCTAATGATCCTCTGGGATTAGAACTAAGGGATACGTCTAAGGAGGGGTTAGGGCCTAATGATCCTCTGGGATTAGAACTAAGGGATACGTCTGAGGAGGGGTTAGGGCCTAATGATCCTCTGGGATTAGAACTAAGGGATACGTCTAAGGAGTGGTTAGGGCCTAATGATCCTCTGGGATTAGAACTAAGGGATACGTCTGAGGAGGGGTTAGGGCCTAATGATCCTCTGGGATTAGAACTAAGGGATACGTCTAAGGAGGGGTTAGGGCCTAATGATCCTCTGGGATTTGAACTAAGGGATACGTCTGAGGAGGGGTTAGGGCCTAATGATCCTCTGGGATTAGAAGTAAGGGATACGTCTAAGGAGTAGTTAGGGCCTAATGATCCTCTGGGATTAGAACTAAGGGATACGTCTGAGGAGGGGTTGGGGCCTAATGATCCTCTGGGATTAGAACTAAGGGATACGTCTAAGGAGGGTTTAGGGCCTAATGATCCTCTGGGATTAGAACTAAGGAATACGTCTGAGGAGGGGTTAGGGCCTAATGATCCTCTGGGATTAGAACTAAGGGATACGTCTAAGGAGTGGTTAGGGCCTAATGATCCTCTGGGATTAGAACTAAGGGATACGTCTGAGGAGGGGTTAGGGCCTAATGATCCTCTGGGATTAGAACTAAGGGATACGTCTAAGGAGGGGTTAGGGCCTAATGATCCTCTGGGATTTGAACTAAGGGATACGTCTGAGGAGGGGTTAGGGCCTAATGATCCTCTGGGATTAGAAGTAAGGGATACGTCTAAGGAGTAGTTAGGGCCTAATGATCCTCTGGGATTAGAACTAAGGGATACGTCTGAGGAGGGGTTGGGGCCTAATGATCCTCTGGGATTAGAACTAAGGGATACGTCTAAGGAGGGTTTAGGGCCTAATGATCCTCTGGGATTAGAACTAAGGAATACGTCTGAGGAGGGGTTAGGGCCTAATGATCCTCTGGGATTAGAACTAAGGGATACGTCTAAGGAGGGTTTAGGGCCTAATGATCCTCTGGGATTAGAACTAAGGGATACGTCTAAGGCAGGGGTTAGGGCCTAATGATCCTCTGGGATTAGAACTAAGGGAACGTTCTGGCACCTCACGTGCAGAGTCGCTCACTACATGGAGACCTATTCTTTTCTGGAGTCATAGAGAGGTGTCTTCGTCTAGGCTGAGGTTCTCTTCAATGACGTCATCATCAGACGTCAACAGTGGTGATTAACAGCAAAAAATGATCAATAGGGCTTAAAGTCAGTTGAAGCATTTAAAAAGCTACAATTTAAAACATTTATGTCGGGTATAAATTCAAATTGTGTATCTTTATCCTAATTAGGCCTATATTGTTTTTTTTCTTCTGTTTCAGCGTGTAAATTTTAATCCTGTTTTTTGTGTTAGCCTTCTCTTTAAATGCTGTCTAAATGTGCATTACAATATGTTACAATATATAAATCATGTTTACACTGGCAGAGATTATTTATTGTTAAATAAATGCGGTTGCCTTGAAAGTCAGGTACTAATATTTATCTATACATGCATCTACTTCTCAGGACGGGCATTCGAGTTTGTCGCTAGTACACATGGGCAAAGGTGTTGTGAGTTAATGAAAGCGTAAATTCACTGCTTTCATAAATATACTAAGGTTATGTCACGGCGTTATTTGTTAATAGAGTGCAGGAGGAATAAGGCCTGAAGGTGATAACATAGTCGTTGTTGAAACGTTTCCTGTATAAATAAATAGGTGTACTTGACTGTATTTATAAATTGTTGTAAATAAATGGAAGTCAACAGCTTTTATATAACATTTTTGGAAAATGTTAAAATAACTTTAGAAAGAAAACCCCATAAGAAACGGAATACGGGAGTCTGCAAGGTGTAGAAGATGCTCAACGCTGGACTTTTTGAATTTTACTAAAACCTATTACATATATTTTTCATATTTAAAATTACGTGATCCGTCTTATTTGTAAAATAGTTTAAAATATTAAAATTTTTCACAATATAATCTACTCAACTTAGTAGAGGTCTTAGTGCGAGCGGAATTTTACAAAAACTATTACAAAAGATTTCTAAAGGTTATTTATTCGGGTCTGTTGTGTATTAGTTGGTCAAATTCAGTAATAGTTCAATTGAAATAATTTTATTTTCAAACGTCTAAGAAGCATTATATATTTTGAAATATTTTTCTTGTTCGTTTCACTTATTTTTGAAAATGGTTAAAGTTAGAAAATGGAATTTCTACTCCTTCCAATTTATTTCCTGGTAATTATTACAATGGATCACCATTGTATTTGTGTTGTATTTAACTAAACGCAATAAATAGAAACAAAATAACCACAACTAAATTAATTTATACACTTTATAAATCTTCAATTTAAAACCCCCTGAGTATGAATTGAAACTGAAATGTTGATCAAGTACTGATTTATGAAATAAATAAATTAATTTTTACTGTGGTTACTGGGGTTTTTTTTATAGTGTTTAGTCAACTCATATTCCACAGTTGCTCTAGAGAATTCGGTAATTTGCTTTGATCTGGCAAACTTCGTACTGCCTAACAGTCAATGAATGTTGTGTTACCGTTGCCACTATATACATGAAATCATTTGGCGGCATAGTTACTAAATAAATTTCAATCACTATTTCTAGGATTTAAGCGTAAAAATAAAAACCCAATTCTTATCTTTTTCAAAACAATTTAATCTAATTCTATATCAATCACATTCAAATATTACGTTAACACACAAAAACGCGCGCGCGCGTGTGTGTGTGTGTGTGTGTTTGCGCGCGCGCGTTTGTGTGCGCGCGTGCGTGCGTGTGTGTGTGCGTGTGTGTGTGTGTGTGTGTGTGTGTGTGTGTGTGTGTGTGTGTGTGTGTGTGTGTGTGTGTGTGTGTGTGCTCGCGCGCGCGAGTGGACGTTTGCATACATATACAGATTAAAATAATAGCATATAGTAATTTTTTTAAATTCCCCACAATGACTTACCAAGTTTAATAGTTATTGTTAAACACGAAAACAGCTGATCTACAATTTGTAACTGTAAACAAATTCGATTTAGATATGGGGCTCTTCATTCAAAACATAGGAGGGTCCGTTTAAAACACAATGTAAATGAATATTGTTTATGTGTATTACAGGTCTGTTACAACATAGTCCTGTACTGTACTTGAAATGATAAAACGAGAGGGAAAGTACTGGTGTGTATTTTACAATAAAATGTTACTTGACTTTAACGGTAAAAACTAAACTTTTAATATGTTTCCCTTCACACTGGAACTACATTGTTCACTTGCACTTGAGTAACAGTCACTGTACATAACTCGTGCAACAACATATGGCTTGAAATAGTTTGTTTATCACGAGCTACACAACTAGAACCTGGCGGTGTGATGGTCACTCTAACAGTCACTGTACATAACTCGTACAACAACATATGGCTTGAAATAGTTTGTTTATCACGAGCTACACAACTAGAACCTGGCGGTGTGATGGTCACTCTAACAGTCACTGTACATAACTCGTACAACAACATATGGCTTGAAATAGTTTGTTTATCACGAGCTACACAACTAGAACCTGGCGGTGTGATGGTCACTCTAACAGTCACTGTACATAACTCGTGCAACAACATATGGCTTGAAATAGTTTGTTTATCACGAGCTACACAACTAGAACCTGGCGGTGTGATGGTCACTCTAACAGTCACTGTACATAACTCGTACAACAACATATGGCTTGAAATAGTTTGTTTATCACGAGCTACACAACTAGAACCTGGCGGTGTGATGGTCACTCTAACAGTCACTGTACATAACTCGTGCAACAACATATGGCTTGAAATAGTTTGTTTATCACGAGCTACACAACTAGAACCTGGCGGTGTGATGGTCACTCTAACAGTCACTGTACATAACTCGTACAACAACATATGGCTTGAAATAGTTTGTTTATCACGAGCTACACAACTAGAACCTGGCGGTGTGATGGTCACTCTAACAGTCACTGTACATAACTCGTGCAACAACATATGGCTTGAAATAGTTTGTTTATCACGAGCTACACAACTAGAACCTGGCGGTGTGATGGTCACTCTAACAGTCACTGTACATAACTCGTGCAACAACATATGGCTTGAAATAGTTTGTTTATCACGAGCTACACAACTAGAACCTGGCGGTGTGATGGTCACTCTAACAGTCACTGTACATAACTCGTGCAACAACATATGGCTTGAAATAGTTTGTTTATCACGAGCTACACAACTAGAACCTGGCGGTGTGATGGTCACTCTAACAGTCACTGTACATAACTCGTGCAACAACATATGGCTTGAAATAGTTTGTTTATCACGAGCTACACAACTAGAACCTGGCGGTGTGATGGTCACTCTAACAGTCACTGTACATAACTCGTGCAACAACATATGGCTTGAAATAGTTTGTTTATCACGAGCTACACAACTAGAACCTGGCGGTGTGATGGTCACTCTAACAGTCACTGTACATAACTCGTGCAACAACATATGGCTTGAAATAGTTTGTTTATCACGAGCTACACAACTAGAACCTGGCGGTGTGATGGCCACTCCATAATTGATATCTAGATGCTGTGAAGAGTATAGAAGTTATATTTACAAAATTTATTATATTTACATATTCTGTCCTTGAAGAAACGCCGGATTATTGGAGGGGTCGGATAGGCGAATAGCCGGATTATAGAGAGTTTACTGTAATAATATATACAAATCTTCAGATTCTTTTCATTAACAGAATATTTCTGTTTATGTAATATAACGTTTTGCTTATAAATTTCACCATTTATAATATCGTATTTTAATCATTTACTGAACAGTAAAAAATATTTTTTGTTTTTATTATGCAATCAATCTGTTCTTAGAAATTAAAATAATGGCGCCTAAAATGAACAAAATCATTGCCCTTTTTTATTTTGCTAAGTAAAAGTGTTTCAAAGAAGCACAAATTTACATTAACTTCTATACAACACACAAAGAGAACTGATGTTCAAAACCTACCATAGTTTTCACATTCTTTTTACATAAATTAGAGTAGGCATATAAATACAAAATTCCGATTGCTGTAAATGACAATTTTATTCATAACGTTCATGATAAAAAGGAAATCTGAACGTCAAAATTCTCTTTGGTTGTAAACCTTAAAGAAAAGATTGGAACAAATGTACCCAGAAAACGTCAAAGTTCGGTGAGATGGTCAGACAATATTTTGTAGAGGGCTGGAAATAATCAACCCGTATTTATCACTTAAAATAGTTAAGTAACAGTCATGACTGAGTTAAAAATACAACAAACATATCTTTGCCACGACCATAAATCTGGATTAGTTATTTAGCAACGTCGAGTAATAGAATGTTGCCGCATTTTAACACCTTATCTTTGGAACCAAGTTACCTTGAACAGTTTGGGTAGCACGGAAAGAACTAAGATTTAGGAGACCTTTGCTGGAACAGAAGCCGTTATTCCCTGATTTTAAAGTGATATTGGCGTTTTTAAATCAATTAACTGCAGAAAAGTTTTGAAAAATAAAATACAAAGATTTTAACAAAATTAAACAGTTTATCTTTAAGCTATTATGTTTTTTTTTTTTTTAATTCGGACATTTCTCGTTTACAAAAGATTTATTGTATCAAAACTTATGAGCTTCGCGTGTGTGCCCAGGTAATAATAATCGAATAATTACAAACCCGAACTCCAATATTTACTGAATATTGAAAAGAATATCATTGTTATTATTATGCAATTATTCTGTTTTACCTACCTAAAATGAACAAAGTTATCGCTTGTGGTTTCTGGTAAACAAAAGTATTTCAAATTGGTTTGAAACAAGCAAAATTTTACAATAACGTCTATACAACACACAAATATAACTAAAATGTTATTATAACCTAGCATAGTTTTCACATTTTGATGCACTCATCTATAAAATAAATCCCCCGCACGTCATTTTCAAAATTTATTAATAAGAAAGAATTTACTCAAAATATGTATTCTTGTACAATTTATTGTTTATTAAAAGTCATTATCTACACACAATCAACAGATAGATAGCCATACTGCTATACGATCACAACATATTGACAAGAATTTCATAAAACTGTATTTCACTGTCTTTATTTACAGGACATTGACTCGCTCTTCAACACACCAAGTGACAAAGTCGATGCTGTCGCACATTGCAAGGAAGTGTGTAAAGGCTGTAATGATTCCGATGTATTTGACTACATTTTAGGTATATTTTACTACGATGACAGCGAAGAAGAAGATTGTGAATATCGCTGCCGCATTGAATTTGTCAGTAGTACAACACACCCTACAACACAGACTACAACTACAGCACAGACTACACACGCTAATAAAATGACTAGAGAAGTGTCCCCAAGATCAACAACAACGTCTACACCACAGACTACACAGCCTTATACAATGCCAAGGCAAGTGGCACCAAGTTCCACAACAACGCCTATAGCACAGACTACAGCTACAGCACATACTACAGCTACAGAACAGACTACTGCAACAGCACAGACTACAACTACAGCACAGACTACACAACCTTATACAATGCCAAGACAAGTGTCACCAAGTTCCACAACAACGCCTATAGCACAAACTACAGGTACGGCACATACTACAGCTACAGAACAGACTACAGCTACAGCACAGACTACAACTGCAGCACAGACTATAACTACAGGACAGTCTACAGTTTCAGAACAGACTACACTCCCTAGACAATAATTGGAGAAATGTCACAACAACGAATATAGCACAGACTACAGCTACAACCCAGACTACAACTACAGCACAGACCACAACTACAGTACAGACTACACACCCTTACACAATAATTAGAGAAGTGTCACCAAGTTCAACAACAACGCCTATAGCACATACTACATCTGCAGCACAGACTACAACTACAGCACAGACTACAACTACAGTACAGACTACACACCCTTACACAATAATTAGAGAAGTGTCACCAAGTTCAACAACAACGACTTCAAACCCTACCTCATCAAATTCATAAGAGTTTAACAACCACTACATAAAGCAACAAATAAAACTACATAAACATCAGCAACAATGCCTACAAAAAACCTTTAAAAAACTGTTACAAACGTATGTTCAGAAATACTTTCAGCAGACCATAGAATGCCAACTTTAAAAATGCCTAGAAACGAAGTATTTAATAACGTTTAATACATTTTTAATATGGTTAAAATTATGTAGCCCTAAGCAGTTTACTATAATAAGTCAAATCGATTTGTAGTTTTAAACTATAAACAAGTAGGCCCCTAATAGAAAAGAAAATTTAAAATCAATTCCTACTTAGGTCGAAAAGAAAATTTTATTTTTTTACTTTTTATTTTATAATTACAATTAATATAAATAAACTATGCATAGGTCTATAGGTTTGACAGAATCGCAATATTAAGTCACAAAATATAAAGCAAATTTCCTTGTAATTTTCCATTTTCCTCTTTATACAGTAGGCGCTATGTGGTGTTAAACTATTATTCGAGTTTCTTACTATTTATTCGCTTTCTTTTTTTCGTTTCTAATTTATGAAGCTGATGGTGGTCTATAATTTCTAATTCTATCCACATCTTATAATGCTTCTTGTAATGCAAGGAACCTTTCTCTTATAATTTCATATACGTCTATAAGTATTTGATTACTAGCTATGGGGAAGTTGGCTCAGAGCCATAGTGCTTTATTTCAAACATGTAGTTCTTCAGTTTAAGTACGACCTGGTTATCAAGTTTTAAAAATTTAATTAACGAATAAATATTTGAAAAAACTGTATTAACATCAATTGTCATTCACTATAGGTTAAAAAAATGTATTTGAACTTGATTGGATGAATAAAACGTATTTTAATAACGATTGAAAATTTGTACAAGATATATATAATAAGAGTGTGTTAAAAGTAATATTTAATGAAATTTTCCTTCACTTTGGTGTTAGATTTACTTACAATCCCTGGATTGATTCGTAACACAAAACACACACAACACACACACACACACACACACACACACACACACACACACACACACACAACAATACACACACATACACACATACAAGCAATATCGCGTTCACGTACAAACATATTTAATTTATGTAAAGAAAATAATACATATTTTTAAAAAGACAGTTCTATATCACAACTTTGATTATATTCACGACTATATAGTATTTGTTAAATGAGAAATATCATTTACAGTAGAAAGACAACGGTTCTGAAGTGTTAGGAAATACTGATATATCTGGGAAGAAATCAACACCAACACTTTCGTAAAGGAAAGATGGTGGATGCGGGAACTTAAATGCTAGATGTAATGATGAGTTTCTAAAACATTATTACAACCAAGTTAAAAAAGGAGGAGATTTAAGAGCCTTTGGTTTGGTTTAGAGAAAATAATATTCATGTTATAACTGAAAGAATAGAGAAGTGTGTGAATCAAGAATTAGGATACTGGAATGAGACTAAATATAATCCAATATTTAAAGAGAGCTGAAGAAGATCTTAATTTTATTTTATCTGAAAACATTTCCAAAAGTAAAACACGAAAACTTCAAAAAAAAGGGTTTACTCTTAAGGTTAAAAGATATTTAAGAACCTTGAGCATGTGGATATAAATATAATCGATATTTAATCAAGTACAATATTATATATATATATATATATATATATATATATATATATATATATATATATATTAATTTCCCATAAAACCTGCACTTTTTAACTCACGATATTCTTTATCGATATTTTTAATCGAATTCTTCAAAGTACTTCAACTCGTTTTTGTTGTTAAAGAATATCAATTGCTTGTAATAGTACAATCACAATACCTACCAAATGTTTAATAAAACACTTTTAATTTCAAAATATTTGAATAAGTCCTATAATAGTCTAATAATTTACAACTTTATAAAATCTACTATTTAATCATTTATGTAAGATTAATTGGTGTTAAAACTATACGTAGTTGTGCCATCATCCTTGCATCAATTAAAAGATGCAAAATTTTTCAGTAAAACGTACATACTTAGTTTTGTAAGAAAGAGAAGATGTCCCCTTTACCTAGATTTAATCCTAGTCATGGTTTCATTCTAATTCTAAAACGCTTTCGTACAGGAAGGGTTTCTTTAAAAGTGAATATTGGGGTGAGAAAAGGAAAATAATGTTTCATCTACAAGCATTCCGGGTAAAATATGATATTATGTCTGGTAAGTCGACTTCCCTGTGAAAGTAGGATCTCTCTACCACAGGGGTTCCCAAACATTTTGGGTCTACGCCCCCAACTCTTGAGATAAAATCCTCCCACGCCCCCTCCACTTTACACTATAAATAAATGGTATGGCCATATGAAATAGAATCAAATAATATATATATTGAAAACAAATTATTTATTTATACATACCTTCACAAGAAACATGATATAACAGTTTCAAGTTTTAATTTGAACGGTAAATTTTAACTGATAAGAGAAAAATCTGTTAGTGAGATGGATGAGCTTACATTTATCACACTAGCGTACATATTTGTAGTTGAATTTTAGAAGTCACAACCCAAGTCATTAGTAACATCAAGTTTGTTCCTATAATATTAAATATAATTAATTTAACATATTATTTTCCAAGTGGTCTCGCGTCTCCCTGACTTGCCTTCACGCCCTTCAGTTTGGGAACCCATGCTCTACCCCATTCCTAAATGCCTTATTTTGTTCTTAAGGAAACTTGAAATGGTACACCAAGGAGATCCCTCTAATGTCGATGCTCTCGTTGAAACTACTTTATGTACGTGGACACAAGGGGCTACAGAAGCCATGGATCGATCCTAGGGTATATTATGAAACTACTTTATGTACGTGGATACAAGGGGCTACAGAAGACATGGATCGATTCTAGGGTATATTATGAAACTACTTTATGTACGTGGATACAAGGGGCTACAGAAGCCATGGATCGATTCTATTGTATATTATGAAACTACTTTATGTACGTGGATACAAGGGGCTACAGAAGCCATGGAACGATTCTAGGATATATTATGAAACTACTTTATGTACGTGGATACAAGGGGCTACAGAAGCCATGGATAGATTCTAGGGTATATTAGGAAACTACTTTATGTACGTGGATACAAGGGGCTGCAGAAGCCAAGGATCGATTCTAGGGTATATTATGAAACTACTTTATGTACGTGGATACAAGGGGCTACAGAAGCCATGGATCGATTCTAGGGTATATTATGAAACTACTTTATGTACGTGGATACAAGGGGCTACAGAAGCCATGGATCGATTCTAGGGTATATTATGAAACTACTTTATGTACGTGGATACAAGGGGCTACAGAAGCCAAGGATCGATTCTAGGGTATATTATGAAACTACTTTATGTACGTGGATACAAGGGGCTGCAGAAGCCATGGATCGATTCTAAGGTATATTATGAAACTACTTTATGTACGTGGATACAAGGGGCTGCAGAAGCCATGGATCGATTCTAAGGTATGTTATGAAACTACTTTATGTACGTGGATACAAGGGGCTACAGAAGACATGGATCGATTCTAGGGTATATTATGAAACTACTTTATGTACGTGGATACAAGGGGCTACAGAAGCCAAGGATCGATTCTAGGGTATATTATGAAACTACTTTATGTACCTGGACACAAGGGGCTACAGAAGCCATGGATCGATTCTAGGGTATATTATGAAACTACTTTATGTACGTGGATACAAGGGGCTGCAGAAGCCATGGATCGATTCTAAGGTATATTATGAAACTACTTTATGTACGTGGACACAAGAAGCTACAGAAGCCATGGATCGATTCTAGGGTATATTATGAAACTACTTTATGTACCTGGACACAAGGGGCTACAGAAGCCATGAATCGATTCTAGGGTATATTATGAAACTACTTTATGTACGTGGACACAAGGGGCTACAGAAACCATGAATCGATTCTAGGGTATATTATGAAACTACTTTATGTACGTGGATACAAGGGGCTACAGAAGCCATGGATCGATTCTAGGGTATATTATGAAACTACTTTATGTACGTGGATACAAGTGGTTGCAGAAGCCATGGATCGATTCTAGGGTATATTATGAAACTACTTTATGTACCTGGACACAAGGGGCTACAGAAGCCATGGATCGATTCTAGGGTATATTATGAAACTACTTTATGTACGTGGATACAAGTGGCTGCAGAAGCCATGAATCGATTCTAGGGTATATTATGAAACTACTTTATGTACCTGGACACAAGGGGCTACAGAAGCCATGGATCGATTCTAGGGTATATTATGAAACTACTTTATGTACGTGGATACAAGTGGCTGCAGAAGCCATGGATCGATTCTAGGGTATATTATGAAACTACTTTATGTACGTGGATACAAGGGGCTACAGAAGCCATGGATCGATTCTAGGGTATATTATGAAACTACTTTATGTACCTGGACACAAGGGGCTACAGAAGCCATGGATCGATTCTAGGGTATATTATGAAATTACTTTATGTACGTGGACACAAGGGGCTACAGAAACCATGAATCGATTCTAGGGTATATTATGAAACTACTTTATGTACGTGGATACAAGGGGCTGCAGAAGCCATGGATCGATTCTAGGGTATATGATGAAACTACTGTAACAGAAAGAGCGTATTCGCTAGGATCTGTATTTTTGGATTTAAAACTAAAATCTGTAGAAGTTATGAGTGGAGGATATGGTCAGATATTGGTAAAGTCGAAAGAGGGTCATGAACCTCCCTTGGTGTGGAAGCTGGAAGAACAAATATGGTCTACGCAGGGTCTTATTCATTAAGTAGGTACATTCTCTGTCTGCGATTAGATGCCAACTAGAGGTAAAATAAAACCCAAGTATATTGGTTCCTAGAACGAGTTGGCTACGTCTTTCTACCGGTTATGAAGTGACTGCAATGTGAGCTCAGACAAACGTTTCCATTTTGTCTTTGCTACTGGAAATGTCGTATTGGCCAAGGCTTTGTAAAGTCTTTGTTTATTGGTCGAGAATTTAAATTGAACAATGGGTATTCTTGGGGTAATACTTTCTAGAAGTTAGTGTAAACCTGTGAGAAGAATGTACAGGTGAAAGTTCCGACAAGAGTTCTATCTCAAGTTAAATGTATTACGTTGCCAGAAGCATAATAAGGTTTAAGGACGATAGTTTTCTGCTAAGGCGAGTGTGTGTCGTCATAGCATTCTAAATTGATTGTGATAGGTTATAGCCAAGAGCAAGAGCGTAGGGAAGCTCCAGGGGATGAGACTGGCATGGAGAGAAAACCCTCCTCAGCTAAGCGGCTACAGATTCATTTTCGTGTATAATTACGTAAGTAGAAATTTTTATTTAAAATAATAACTGTCAGCCAACCATGCAATTTATTTTCATTGTATAAACTAATAAAAATTTGTTTTGTTTATAATGAACTGACAGAAAAAGGGTTTAAAAGCAAAAACTAATAACCTTATATATAACATAAGATTATGTCTGTAACAAATAGTATCATTACTATAGTTTAAAAACTTGCTATAGAAAATTTAGGTAAAATGTTTCCTTTTACCTAAATAACATAAAAGAGAAGGTAACTTCATCTATCTGTAATATTTCATAATATTGTCTAGTTCATGTACAAATTTGCAGAATTAATGTAATTGAAGTATTTTGTTAATTTGTGAGTTTTATTTAAGCTCTACCGTATCAACTCGTTATGAGTAAAAGTTAGTAAAATTGCATATTTGATTAAAATATGATAAATACGATTTTAATTGTATAATGTAACATAAAAGTATAACTTAGGGTTTCTCTCAAAATGATTTTTTTAAAATTACATAGAATGTGTGATTCTATGTTAAAGTGTGTTAGTGTATACTTGTAACTCGTCGTATGGAAACAATGTGAACGTAATGGAAATATCTGTTATTAGTATAAATTCTACCTGATTAAATAATATTTCTAATTGTACGAGTAGATTTTCATTTGAAACCATTTTAAGTTTAACCTTTAAATGAGGAGGTTTTTGTATAAAAAATGCTGGTGACGATAATCGTAAAATTTACTACGTACATCCAAGTATGACGTCACAGATGTACGATTTTACTGCTAAAGGAACAATGAATACTTTGCCTATAAAAGAGCCTGGTGCGTTTATTGAAGACCTTCAAGCGCCTAAAGAAGAGGTTAGTAAGCGTGCAAAGAACCTTTTGGATCTATAGACGTTCCACGTGCATTTACAAGTGCCTCGTTCATCCACGTGTGACTTGACAGATTGTACGATTTTACTCCTAAAGGGACAATGCATACTTTGTCTATAGAAGAGCCTGGTGCGTTTATTGATGAACCTCGAGTGCCTAAAGAAGAGGTTAGTACGCGTGCAGAAGAACCTTTTGGATCTATAGACGTTGCACGTGCATGGATAAGTGCCTCGTACATCTACACAAATAGGTGATACTTTACCCTACGTCTAGGCGGATGAGGAAAAGGGGTAAACCTTATGTGACGATAAGAAGGTCAAACGGGTTTGTGTGAAGGATACGGGTGGCATTACCTCATTCGCACATTAAACTCTACTTCTGGGACAAACTGTCTGACAGCAGTCACGTGATGGGTAGGGGGGCTACGCTGACACAGTGGAAGTATACTTCAGTCAACTTTTTCCCATCTGTCTCATTTTTTAGCTCTCCTGTGCTTAGTTCCAACCTTAACCCCCAACGTACAAACGTAAACTCGACACCCTGAACAAAGTATATCACCCTGTATTTACGATATCCACCTCTATTTTCGAGGTGGTTAACATCTTTATTTCTGTTACGATACAATTTCTGGTTCAATGTTTCGCCATGTTTAGATTATGGGTCACATATAGTTGACCAATTAGATTGTGTTTATTGTTTAAGGTCATACATTGCCACCCCGGATCGTGAGTGGAATAAAGGCCCGAATTCATAAAGCATGAAAGGATCTTTCTAAACGCAACATCCAAGCGTGTGATTTATTAAACAAGATAAGCAGCGACACAGAAGTTGAGTAAGTCAATATGTCTGCATTTACAATTAATTACTTCAGTTTCGGCGAAGTGTCCGAAGCGATATATCTTTGCTGTATGTGACTGTATGATCTGCACTCACTCTTAGATAGTGGAAAATATACTTATTGCAACCATAATCTGATAAGGTTCATGTCAGATTTAATATAATACCAAATCTGACATCTGGTATGTTTTAGTAAATGTAAAATTACTAAAATTATTGCCTAGTTTAAAACGGTGAACGGTATTTGAACGCCTCCCCATTAGCATTACTTACGCGTTTGTTCCCAATTAATTAGCTTCACACAAGAGCGTAAGAAGTATATACTAAAAAAACAAGGAACCAGGATGTAGACATTATCCAGAGGGTAACATAAAGATGAAGTACTAGGGAATGATAAGGCATGGAATATTGTAAAGGTAGTGGGTTTAATCGAAATTAGACGAGTGCTTGGGGATACAAAGATAACACATTATACTTATAGGGCGATGTAGAAAAGGCGAGATGTAACCCTACGCTGAGAAAAGCAGTTACGTAGAACAAGGGCTTTTCTGTCTTTAAAGTAGAACGTACAAACGGTACATGGCTGTAAGCTTGTGGGGAAGGTACGTTGACTTACTGATGAATTATATTAAGGTAACGAATTTTCCTATCTCTCTTTCTCTTGGTTTCTGTACGCAGGGTATCAACTCTAAGCTACACCAACCCTTTGATTACCGAGATCCATAATCAACACCCCGAAGAAGTAAAAGTATTTGTCGGTATTTTGACAGCTTTAAAATATAAGTTGCCTTTTAAATATATATATATATATATATATATATATATATATATATATATAATATATATAATATATATTATAACTTAACTTTTGTTACAATTAAATTTATATTTAAATGTTATTTATTTACCTTACCTATTAATGTCACACCTTCAGGTTTATAAAGAATTAACAATTTTATCAATTTTTAAACAACACTTGCATTTATTCTCTTCAATTAACTCTACACATTATTCCAAATTTATATTAATATTTTGCAGTGACAGGATTGATATCTTAACTAAATTTACAATGATAAAAGGTGGACTTCTGAGTCTTTAGATTTCTAATAGAATAACATAGGAAAAAAACAGTATTAAAATTTTATTCTTGCTCCGGGGTCGCTATTACGGGAACTTTGTTTTTAAATTAGAAATGGTGAAACTAGAATAATTTTTATAAATTTTGATGAAATTAAAATTTATTCTGAACTAAAAGATAGATGTCTGTTGGCTACACTTATATCCAAATAATACTTACTGTTCTGAAGAGTCCCTGGAATCTTGACCTTGGTTATTTCCTTCTGCACTTACACTTGACACACAAAACACTTACTTATATTTCTAAAAAAAACTTTTACGTCGCACTTTTTAAAATTTACTTATAAAAAAACTCTTTACTTAATTTAATCAATTTCTCCCTTTACAACACTTCCATCCTGGTCTCCATCAATCTGCCTGCCATTCTCTGAGACTCTCCTCAAACTTCCTAATTTCCCCGATCCTTTAGTTTTTATTGAAAAAAACTAATCTTTTCCACTACCACAAACGTTCTTTGTAAGTTTCCCACAGTTCTACAATTAGCTTAACCTAACGGTACACGGTTATTTTCCCAGGCTATATCGGCCGCTGGATTTCCCTGTCTTAACCACTTTGGACCCTTCTCTATTGTCTATGGTTGCCGGACTCAACTTATAGCTTTCCTGGAAAAGGATAATGACATGGTACCTGCTTTGTCCGCAATAGAAAAACTATTTTAGTCTTTCCTTGCCTAATTCTACAGATGATTATTTTAGCAACTAACTGAATTTAATCTAAAGCCTCGTACTTTATGTTATAATATATATATATATATATATATATATATATATACATACATATATATATATATATATATATATATATATATATATATATGTATGTATGTATATATATATATGTATGTATGTATATATATATATATATATATATATATATATATATATATATACATACATATATATATATATATATATATATATATATATATATATATATATATTTATACATACATATATATATATATATATATGTATATATAACCATTACATATATAAACATTTTTCCTTCCTGTATGATGAGGTATATATATATATAATGTTTACATTATATATATATACATTATATATATATATATTACATTACATTATATATATATATAATGTTTACACTTAAGCACACACACACACACTTCATACCATTTAAATATTAAATTTATTTGTTGCCTTCAATTCTAGTTGTATGCAATACCTAGTTTAGAGGTGTTAGTAATTGGTGGTTGCATATGTAATAGGCGGCTTCTCCAAACACGTGTTCTTTTACAAACAGTGCATTTAAAATATAAATTATTTCAAAAATTCTAATTTACTTACATTTTGTTCTGACACGAAATGAAAATAAATAATTTCAATTACATAGTAGCTTATAACAATATATACTTTTTTTATGAATTTGTCGGTTAATCATATTAGTTTGAAACAGGTTTAGTTTTAAGCTGTCACTGTTTTTTTTTTTTTAATTTTTAATTGGTTTTTTTTAACGTATATTTTTAATTATGTGGAAAGATTTTCATAACGTTACTATGCTTTATTTACAGAATAATAGTCTGACCTTTATTAGTATTACAGTATCAAGTTTTACAATTTTGTATTAATGAAAAGAATCGAAAACGAACTTTCCAATCTATTTTTTCTAGTTTTCAGAGGCTCTGTTTATATATTTATTTAGAGTTTAATATTACCTGAAGAGTAACCTATTAATCAAGATAAAATTAATTTTCATAATCATTTATCATATTTTGACTTTTTTCTATGAACTCTCTACCCCAAAAATAAACTATTGCATACTTGAATTTGTATCATGATACCCAATGCTAACTAACGGTACTTTTTGACAACGCAATGACCTTTTCAATAATTAAATTACAGTCCTTAGAGACTAAATCCGTCCATAATAATTTTTAACAGAATTTAAATGAACCATTAACATTAAATTTTGAAAAATCATTATAATCTATTGACATTAGTTGAGAGATTTTATAACATTATCATAAAGATTGTTGCCATTTTTGATGTAATAATTTTTATAAATGGAATGTGAAATCCCTAATTCGCCTACAATGGTTTTAGTTTAAAAAAAACATTAGTTTATAACACAAGTTGTGTCATTATTATATATTATGTCATGGTTATTATTTACAGTACATATTATTGTTATTTTTAAATATGTTATATATTATCAAATAATAATATTATAATAAAATAATAACGACAGTTTACTACATTATATTTGTTTACTACAGTTTTACATATATATTTCATAGAAACCTTTTATCAGTGAACGCATTAATTAATAGACTATCGTAGTAGTTTTCGTTCATTAATTATTTTAAATTTATCTAAACATAGGTTAATGAAGTGTTCACATAAAAATAATTTTAAAAAATTTGGAACATTAGTGTTTAGGTTCAAAATGTAGTAAAATAATATATTTGCGAAAAACTAAAACTCTAACCAGATCGTACTGTTTCACAACTACCAAAATACATTTTAAAAATAGCTAAACTTGAGAGCAAAGGAAGTAGTTAAATAACAAAGGAAACAAAGTTACAATAAAAAGAAATATTTTCTTATACGCCTTTCAATGACAATGCCTTCAATGACTTGGGAATCTATGGTCTTCAATACAACAAATTTCATATCTACCAGGAGCTAACATTCCGTTCCAAGCTTCCTGTGAACTAATAAATATTACACACAACCTCTAACCACAAATATGATTTTTATTCTAGTCTTATGTATTTTTCGGATACAAAGTAACCATCCTCAGAGGCATGATAATACATACTGACAGAATATATATTATCATGTCTCTGAGGATGGTTACTTTGTTACAGAAATGTGGATAAGACTAGAATAAAAAAAAACATATTTGTGGTTAGAGGTTGTGTTTAATATTTATTAATAATAAACCACAGTAAATTATTCCAAGTAATTATTGGTTCCTGTGACCTGTTACATTGTGATGAACCCCCTTCCCCATGTAATAAGAAGGAGTCGACTGACATCATAAAGATAAAAGGACCATTGGACAATAACCATGAGAAAACTCTGTGCATGCAATACAGATCGTTATTCTGATGATACAATAACTATTGGAGGTTCCAAAGTCCTGACTACTGCAAGAGGTAAAGAATACCAGCGGAAGGTTGGTGCCGGAGCTATAGCTTTCTACTTCACTTGTTGCAGAGATAAGTTAGTGGTGGCAGAGACTCTTGGTATGTACACATCCCTTCCCTCTACAGAGCAGGCTGAGAGAAGTCCTGACTACTGCAAGAGGTAAAGAATACCAGTGGAAGGTTGGTGCCGGAGCTATAGCTTTCTACTTCACTTGTTGCAGAGATAAGTTAGTGGTGGCAGAGACTCTTGGTATGTACACATCCCTTCCCTCTACAGAGCAGGCTGAGAGAAGTCCTGACTACTGCAAGAGGGAAAGAATACCAGTGGAAGGTTGGTGCCGGAGCTATAGCTTTCTACTTCACTTGTTGCAGAGATAAGTTAGTGGTGGCAGAGACTCTTGGTATGTACACATCCCTTCCCTCTACAGAGCAGGCTGAGAGAAGTCCTGACTACTGCAAGAGGGAAAGAATACCAGTGGAAGGTTGGTGCCGGAGCTATAGCTTTCTACTTCACTTGTTGCAGAGATAAGTTAGTGGTGGCAGAGACTCTTGGTATGTACACATCCCTTCCCTCTACAGAGCAGGCTGAGAGAAGTCCTGACTACTGCAAGAGGGAAAGAATACCAGTGGAAGGTTGGTGCCGGAGCTATAGCTTTCTACTTCACTTGTTGCAGAGATAAGTTAGTGGTGGCAGAGACTCTTGGTATGTACACATCCCTTCCCTCTACAGAGCAGGCTGAGAGAAGTCCTGACTACTGCAAGAGGGAAAGAATACCAGTGGAAGGTTGGTGCCGGAGCTATAGCTTTCTACTTCACTTGTTGCAGAGATAAGTTAGTGGTGGCAGAGACTCTTGGTATGTACACATCCCTTCCCTCTACAGAGCAGGCTGAGAGAAGTCCTGACTACTGCAAGAGGGAAAGAATACCAGTGGAAGGTTGGTGCCGGAGCTATAGCTTTCTACTTCACTTGTTGCAGAGATAAGTTAGTGGTGGCAGAGACTCTTGGTATGTACACATCCCTTCCCTCTACAGAGCAGGCTGAGAGAAGTCCTGACTACTGCAAGAGGGAAAGAATACCAGTGGAAGGTTGGTGCCGGAGCTATAGCTTTCTACTTCACTTGTTGCAGAGATAAGTTAGTGGTGGCAGAGACTCTTGATATGTACACATCCCTTCCCTCTACAGAGCAGGCTGAGAGAAGTCCTGACTACTGCAAGAGGGAAAGAATACCAGTGGAAGGTTGGTGCCGGAGCTATAGCTTTCTACTTCACTTGTTGCAGAGATAAGTTAGTGGTGGCAGAGACTCTTGATATGTACACATCCCTTCCCTCTACAGAGCAGGCTGAGAGAAGTCCTGACTACTGCAAGAGGGAAAGAATACCAGTGGAAGGTTGGTGCCGGAGCTATAGCTTTCTACTTCACTTGTTGCAGAGATAAGTTAGTGGTGGCAGAGACTCTTGATATGTACACATCCCTTCCCTCTACAGAGGAGGCTGAGAGAAGTCCTGACTACTGCAAGAGGGAAAGAATACCAGTGGAAGGTTGGTGCCTTAGCTATAGCTTTCTACTTCACTTGTTGCAGAGATAAGTTAGTGGTGGCAGAGACTCTTGATATGTACACATCCCTTCCCTCTACGGAGCAGGCTGAGAGAAGTCCTGACTACTGCAAGAGGGAAAGAATACCAGTGGAAGGTTGGTGCCGGAGTTGCAGCTTTCTACTTCACTTGTTGCAGAGATAAGTTAGTGGTGGCAGAGACTCTTGATATGTACACATCCCTTCCCTCTACGGAGCAGGCTGAGAGAAGTCCTGACTACTGCAAGAGGGAAAGAATACCAGTGGAAGGTTGGTGCCGGAGCTATAGCTTTCTACTTCACTTGTTGCAGAGATAAGTTAGTGGTGGCAGAGACTCTTGATATGTACACATCCCTTCCCTCTACAGAGCAGGCTGAGAGAAGTCCTGACTACTGCAAGAGGGAAAGAATACCAGTGGAAGGTTGGTGCCGGAGCTATAGCTTTCTACTTCACTTGTTGCAGAGATAAGTTAGTGGTGGCAGAGACTCTTGATATGTACACATCCCTTCCCTCTACGGAGCAGGCTGAGAGAAGTCCTGACTACTGCAAGAGGGAAAGAATACCAGTGGAAGGTTGGTGCCGGAGCTATAGCTTTCTACTTCACTTGTTGCAGAGATAAGTTAGTGGTGGCAGAGACTCTTGATATGTACACATCCCTTCCCTCTACAGAGCAGGCTGAGAGAAGTCCTGACTACTGCAAGAGGGAAAGAATACCAGTGGAAGGTTGGTGCCGGAGCTATAGCTTTCTACTTCACTTGCTGCAGAGACAAGTTAGTGGGTGCAGAGACTCTTGGTATGTACACATCCCTTCCCTCTACGGAGCAGGCTGAGAGAAGTCCTGACTACTGCAAGAGGGAAAGAATACCAGTGGAAGGTTGGTGCCGGAGTTGCAGCTTTCTACTTCACTTGTTGCAGAGATAAGTTAGTGGTGGCAGAGACTCTTGATATGTACACATCCCTTCCCTCTACGGAGCAGGCTGAGAGAAGTCCTGACTACTGCAAGAGGGAAAGAATACCAGTGGAAGGTTGGTGCCGGAGATATAGCTTTCTACTTCACTTGTTGCAGAGATAAGTTAGTGGTGGCAGAGACTCTTGATATGTACACATCCCTTCCCTCTACAGAGCAGGCTGAGAGAAGTCCTGACTACTGCAAGAGGGAAAGAATACCAGTGGAAGGTTGGTGCCGGAGCTATAGCTTTCTACTTCACTTGCTGCAGAGACAAGTTAGTGGGTGCAGAGACTCTTGGTATGTACACATCCCTTCCCTCTACGGAGCAGGCTGAGAGAAGTCCTGACTACTGCAAGAGGGAAAGAATACCAGTGGAAGGTTGGTGCCGGAGTTGCAGCTTTCTACTTCACTTGTTGCAGAGATAAGTTAGTGGTGGCAGAGACTCTTGATATGTACACATCCCTTCCCTCTACAGAGGAGGCTGAGAGAAGTCCTGACTACTGCAAGAGGGAAAGAATACCAGTGGAAGGTTGGTGCCGGAGCTATAGCTTTCTACTTCACTTGTTGCAGAGATAAGTTAGTGGTGGCAGAGACTCTTGATATGTACACATCCCTTCCCTCTACGGAGCAGGCTGAGAGAAGTCCTGACTACTGCAAGAGGGAAAGAATACCAGTGGAAGGTTGGTGCCGGAGCTATAGCTTTCTACTTCACTTGTTGCAGAGATAAGTTAGTGGTGGCAGAGACTCTTGATATGTACACATCCCTTCCCTCTACAGAGCAGGCTGAGAGAAGTCCTGACTACTGCAAGAGGGAAAGAATACCAGTGGAAGGTTGGTGCCGGAGCTATAGCTTTCTACTTCACTTGTTGCAGAGATAAGTTAGTGGTGGCAGAGACTCTTGATATGTACACATCCCTTCCCTCTACGGAGCAGGCTGAGAGAAGTCCTGACTACTGCAAGAGGGAAAGAATACCAGTGGAAGGTTGGTGCCGGAGCTATAGCTTTCTACTTCACTTGTTGCAGAGATAAGTTAGTGGTGGCAGAGACTCTTGATATGTACACATCCCTTCCCTCTACAGAGCAGGCTGAGAGAAGTCCTGACTACTGCAAGAGGGAAAGAATACCAGTGGAAGGTTGGTGCCGGAGCTATAGCTTTCTACTTCACTTGTTGCAGAGATAAGTTAGTGGTGGCAGAGACTCTTGATATGTACACATCCCTTCCCTCTACAGAGCAGGCTGAGAGAAGTCCTGACTACTGCAAGAGGGAAAGAATACCAGTGGAAGGTTGGTGCCGGAGCTATAGCTTTCTACTTCACTTGTTGCAGAGATAAGTTAGTGGTGGCAGAGACTCTTGATATGTACACATCCCTTCCCTCTACGGAGCAGGCTGAGAGAAGTCCTGACTACTGCAAGAGGGAAAGAATACCAGTGGAAGGTTGGTGCCGGAGCTATAGCTTTCTACTTCACTTGTTGCAGAGATAAGTTAGTGGTGGCAGAGACTCTTGATATGTACACATCCCTTCCCTCTACGGAGCAGGCTGAGAGAAGTCCTGACTACTGCAAGAGGGAAAGAATACCAGTGGAAGGTTGGTGCCGGAGCTATAGCTTTCTACTTCACTTGTTGCAGAGATAAGTTAGTGGTGGCAGAGACTCTTGATATGTACACATCCCTTCCCTCTACGGAGCAGGCTGAGAGAAGTCCTGACTACTGCAAGAGGGAAAGAATACCAGTGGAAGGTTGGTGCCGGAGTTGCAGCTTTCAACTTCACTTGTTGCAGAGACAAGTTCGCGGTGGCAGAGACTCTTGGTATGTACACATCCCTTCCCTCTACAGAGCAGGCTGAGAGAAGTCCTGACTACTGCAAGAGGGAAAGAATACCAGTGGAAGGTTGGTGCCGGAGTTGCAGCTTTCAACTTCACTTGTTGCAGAGACAAGTTCGCGGTGGCAGAGACTCTTGGTATGTACACATCCCTTCCCTCTACGGAGCAGGCTGAGGGTCTTGTCGTTTCCTGTGACTTCAAGCATCCCTAATGATGACTCTTTGCTCACCAATGGGGTTTAGTCACGCCTAACAGTTGGAGGGGGACGGCGCAGTGAGAATAAGAATGATAAAAATTATTGGTGTGAATATTATTATATATGTTTGTATTGTCATATGAATGGTGTTTGTGGAGATTTTGAAGGTTTGATCTTAAGTTTGCGTAGTTGTGGTTTAAGGTTATGAGTTGTAAACCAACATTTGATTAGACACTTAATACAATATAAAATTACGTGCGACCAGACATTCTATTAACATAAGTTGTTAAAATTGTTAACTTACACTTGGAGGTATCGTTTTCGACCAACTACTTCTTCAGCATCACGTTTCTGCCGAAAATATCGCAGCAGTTGTGCTTTTCGGTTCCAATTTTTGAAAGTTAGAAATGATGTGATCTAAAAATATGTGTGATCTGTATTGCGAAAAGCATAACTGCAGCGATCCTAGCGGAAGAAACGTGAGGCTGAAGAAGTCGTTAGACAAAAACGTTACCTCTATGTCTGAGTTAAAAATTTTAACAACTTAAGATTATATTAATAGAATATAAGTCTATCGTAAGTAATTTCATATTGTAATAAGTGATTACATGGACAACAGCTCGTAATAAGTAATAAATGGCTCGTCATGGGCAACAACAAAATTTCGAAATTAGATTAGACTTTACGATTTTTGTATAATTTCACGAGTTTTTAATAACTCAAGTTGATTGATCAAACAATATTTACGTGCAATCCGTTTTCTTGGTCTATTCTTTTAGATGCATTAGTTTAATACCATGTAATAAATTTGTTTTAGAAAATTGTTTACTCTTACACAGTAAAGTACTCTACACTTAAAACTTATGCAATAAAAACTGTAAAGTATACTAAGGTAGAAGCTCTGAGAAAATAAGAGTGAAAACAATATTTTCAATCTATTATGGACTGTCCACTATAACGTTAGATTTTCCTTAAATGCAGCGTTTCTCTCTTTATAACTAGAAATGCAACAGTCTTTAGAATAGCAATGAATACATCAGCACGGGAACATTTCCGAAACAAATTTTAATTCTAAATACGTTCCAGGAATTGCCCAAAACGTGTCGCGTGTAATAACCTCCAGTATTTTTATACATTTCGGTAGTCTTGCCGTATCATTAAGTACTCCAAGTACTGGCGTGCTTCACGCAAAGCTTTGCTCCATTTCACATCTCACGGAGCGTGTGTTAAATCACAGATAAATTAATTAGCATAAATTTGTGTAGTGAAGTGAACGATTCCGAGAAATATTTTAACAAATTCTTCGCGTTTCTTGTGTCAACGACTTTACGGAATGTATGTGATAAAATTACTCCATTGTCAAAAGCGTTATACGTATCTGACTCTGCTAAAATTTGGTAAAACGTTTGTTCTTCGTACGAAAGCACACGTGATAATTAAATATTAACAAATGCTCATGACCAATTATTTACTTCTATTATACTTTAGTTGTTTTATGAGTTATTCTCAAGGATAAAGAAAATTTTGACGTTAAAACATCTTTAAAAAATAAATTATTAATTGTAAGTTTGTTGTTAATTTAGGCTAACTATTACTAAAATGTTTAAGAACATCCTAATCAAAGCGTTATTTTGAAACTAATATAATAAATATTAGTTTATATATTTAAATGGTTTATTATTAGGCCTATTAATTATTAGAAATAGTAATAAACATTTTCGATTGTTTTCCTTCATATTGGATAGAGCTTGAGGAGAACGTTGTATTTAAAACAGCCTCGCATTGTAAACATTGTTAACAATGGAAACGTCACAGATACGTCAGAACTGTAAAGCTTGGCTTACAGTAGCCTACTAAATTTGCCATGCCAGAGTTCATTAGGGCAAACAATTGTTTGATTATAAACAATATTCGAGCTGGCTTGTGAGTTAAGGTAATGGACACGAGAAATATACAGAGCTCACAATTATAAAACTTACAAAAAACATGATAGCTTATGTTCTATTTCTTTAATTATAATTGTTTGACTGTTCATTAAACATTACCAAAATAAAAAACAAAATCGATCTGTGTATATAATATACGCAAGAAAACAATAAAAGTGAGTAATATTAGCAAAGAAATTGAATAAATAAAAACTAGTTCTCTCTTGTAGTCTGATTAAAAACTTATTTTTTAAATATAAATATAAAATAAGGAACTTTTAAAATTAGGTTCTCAAACGAATTATTTTTTTTTTTAACTGTTAAATTTTTCATTGTGTCTTGAGGAAACACATTATTTCTAGATTACAAGCAAACATTTTTATAGACTATCGTGTGCTCATAACAGATAGGTTATAGTCAAGTAAAATCTCTTCTTCGCTGATGATAAAACACCTGCCAGGAATCATTGGTTAATAATGGCATCCTTTTTTCCACATCTGTCTTAGCCAGGGTAACCGAACCGTTTGCCCCAACTTTCCCAATCGTCGTCCGTTCCGCAGGACGTAGGCTATACCTGTGTGTATTTAGTAGTGAGTGAGGAGGGGAGGGGGCGTGGTTGAGGAATGTCGACTGCCCTTAGGCGCTTCCCCTCCCCGCCGTAAAAATGTAACGGTCCTCAACATGAGAGAGTTTTGGCAGAGCCTTCGCTGCAGCCATTGACGGACTCGCGGGTTATGTCTACACTGAGCGCAAGAGCTTTCACACGCGCGCGCAATCAAATTCCGGACGGGTGTTGGGGGATACGTAAATGAATGGACGTGAGCGTATGGCAACCATAAAACCCCCGAATCTCCGGCTCTTCTAATTTTACAACTCTGTTTATACTAAGGCTGATGGTGAACCAGGAAGGATGTCCGAGGTTAAACGAGATTTAATTGCTTTTGGAACATAAATTCCGAAACTCAACCTGATACAGTTCGTGTCGAAGAATGTTTAATCTTTACAACTTCATTGGTTTAAAATTAAATCAGTAAGACTTACTTAGAAAATGACACATTTTCTATAGTTGAAAAAGTTTTCAATTAAATATTTTTCATATGATACATCTAATGATTACCTCGAGTAACGTAACTGAGCCACTACTGAAATTATATTTATATATTTTGAAATTCTGTATAAATATATTTTTTTTTAATTATCCAATTTCTATAATTGGGTGGCAATATTGAACCTCATTAGATATTGTTATAGCAGTGTACATTAGGAATTGAATATTTATCTATACTTTGATAGTACGTTTGTTTTTACAAAGTACATTTTTAGTTGAAAGTTATTTGTAATTTTTGTATATTTATTTTCACAATTGAAATTTGCTTTTTATCCAAAAGGCCGCAGAATGTTGTGAAACATTCTTAGGCACTATTATGCATAAACCTTTAAGAACTATTTACAAATGTTTGAATAAGGGCTCACAGAGTTTAACATCTGGATCTAGCTCTAATATTCTAAAATCGCTCAAACTCTCAATGTCACAAATATATCTCGTCGTCCTTTTTAAGGTAGAAGTAAGACAATAATTTTGCAAAGAGCTGTACTAGACTAACGAGTTTGGCCTTAGTACAAAATTTTATAAATTTAAAAAATATTATAGCTGAAATTGTTTCGAATTGTCAACAATATGCTATATTTTGTAATAATGTAAAATAAAAACTGTTGACTTGCGAGTCAGGTACAACTATTTGTTTACACAGGCAACGTTTTACTAACGAATACGCTATCGTCTTCAGGCCTTATTCCTCCTGCACTCTATTAAAAAATACCACCGTGACATAACCTTAACAATAAATAATCTCTGCGAGTGTAAACATGATACATATATTGTAACATATTGTAATGCACATTTAGACAGCATTTAAAGAGAAGGCTAACACAAAAAAACAGGATTAAAATTTACACGCTGAAACAGAAGAAAAAAAACAATGTTGGCCTAATTAGGATAAAGATACACAATTTGAATTTATACCCGACAAAAATGTTTTAAATTGTAGCTTTTTAAATGCTTCAACTGACTTTAAGTCCTATTGATCATTTTTTGCTGTTAATCACCACTGTTGACGTCTGATGATGACGTCATTGAAGAGAACCTCAGCTTAGATGAAGACACCTCTATATGACTCCAGAAGAGAATACGTCTCCATGTAGTGAGCGACTCTGCACGTGAGGTGCCAGAACGTTCCCTTAGTTCTAATCCCAGAGGATCATTAGGCCCTAACCCCTGCCTTAGACGTATCCCTTAGTTCTAATCCCAGAGGATCATTAGTCCCTAACCCCTCCTCAGACGTATTCCTTAGTTCTAATCCCAGAGGATCATTAGGCCCTAAACCCTCCTTAGACGTATCCATTAGTTCTAATCCCAGAGGATCATTAGGCCCTAACCCCTCCTTAGACGTATCCCTTAGTTCTAATCCCAGAGGATCATTAGCCCCTCACCCCTCCTTAGACGTATCCCTTAGTTCTAATCCCAGAGGATCATTAGGCCCTAACCCCTCCTCAGACGTATCCCTTAGTTCTAATCCCAGAGGATCATTAGGCCCTAACTACTCCTTAGACGTATCCCTTAGTTCTAATCCCAGAGGATCATTAGGCCCTAACCACTCCTTAGACGTATCCCTTAGTTCTAATCCCAGAGGATCATTAGGCCCTAACCCCTCCTTAGACGTATCCCTTAGTTCTAATCTCAGAGGATCATTAGGCCCTAACCCCTCCTCAGACGTATCCCTTAGTTCTAATCCCAGAGGATCATTAGGCCCTAACCCCTCCTTAGACGTATCCCTTAGTTCTAATCTCAGAGGATCATTAGGCCCTAACCACTTCTTAGACGTATCCCTTAGTTCTAATCCCAGAGGATCATTAGGCCCTAACCCCTCCTTAGACGTATCCCTTAGTTCTAATCCCAGAGGATCATTAGGCCCTAACCCCTCCTTAGACGTATCCCTTAGTTCTAATCCCAGAGGATCATTAGGCCGTAACCCCTCCTCAGACGTATCTTACGTCCAGCCATAAACATTGAAGAAATAAACATAAAAAAATATTTGAATAAGACAGAAAAATACGAGTGAGAAACCGATAAGGGAGTCTAAAAAGATAAAAAGGTAACTAAAGTAAGATGTTATTGTTAGCAATGCTTGGGGAGGGGGACAGAATTATATTAGCATAATCCGCTAGAGGCTACTAAATATAATATAGGGCCTAACCTTCACAGTTTTGTGAAGATATTGTATCAACATTAACGACAATATAGGCCTATCACCAATAATATTTCAACGATATGGGTAAACATTAAGAAATAAGGTAACAAAATTCAGTTAATTTTACACATCTTACCTCTATTTTATCTTTGCCCTTATGATTTGTGTGTATGGAAAAATACAAACATCTGTTTTTCATACAGGAATCCTTCCTATGATTTCTACGGGGAGTACACCTTCACTTATTGATCCTACACATTGTTCCAGAATTCTTCTCTATATTACAGTCTAGAATTCTTTGTATCCCTGCCCTAATCCTATGTTACTCTCAATCGTCTCCTTAGTAGGCTTAGTAGTTATACTGTAGTACTATCTCATAAAACCACATTATATTTAGCGTAACATAAGAAACAATTGCAGTACTTTGTCTGTTCGAAATGGACGTTTAAGCCTTTACTCACAAAACAAAAAGATTAGAAATAAGATATTTATAAGGAAGTAGAGGTTTTAATTATTATTATACTCATCTTCATTTTTGTTAGGAATAATTCTATATGTTTGAGTACAGTATTCTACCACTTCTAACGTTTCCTACTACTGGAGTACGATTGAAGTTTCGAAAATGGAGTTACTCCGAAACGCGTCAACAGAGGAGAATGTTGAAACGTTAGGAATGGTAGAATACTGTACTCAAACATATAAGTAGGCCCTACAGGTTTTGTTTATTCATGAATAGGTTATCACGCATTAGGGTCACAAACCCAGGTAGGAGCTAATTATAAAATACAATCAAATAGCACAAATGTCATCCATCCAGAATCCTCAAAGTTTGTTAAATTAACATAAGAATAAAAACTGTGAGTAAGGTTGAGCAGACGTTATCACGTGCTTTATGAGTTGAACACAAAAGGCCGAAGCTGTAGATAATAACGGGGAATGTAGTCAGCGAAGAATAGCGTCAAGATCTGACGGTAATGAAGTCGATTGTTGAGCATTGATCGGTTAATCGGGCAAACGGCCTGTAATGTCCTCGTCGACTAAGTATACTTAAAATAATTTGCAGGCTAATACGTGCCAATCGCTGATTGGACGCGCCTTCATAGCATCCAGAAGTCTGTCCGTACGTTTACGTTGTCAGGTGAAAATGGCGAAATGATTAAGCAAAAGTTAAAATAGCTTCGGTTTCTATAGGCTGTTACTGTACAAGCAATGAATGCCTTGTAAGAAGCTTATAGGTAGGGTTATGGAAAACGTATCTTCAACGTGGAAGTGAGAAGTATGCTATTCGTGGCCTGAACGTATTCTCTGGGGTTAACTCTTTTTGCCGAGGTCTTTGTAATCCAGAAAGTCCTCCGCTGTAGTGACGATGAAGGAGTTGAGGAGTTGACGAATGAGATGAAGAATTGTGCCCCCCAGTCTTAATAAAATCATGGCTCGTTTTAGCAGGATTAGGTCTCCCGAAGTAGGCTTAACCTTTGCAAGTTGCAAGTAAAAAAAAGTTTTAAATTCTATTATACCGGTCGAATCGGAATATGAGCGGACATAAAAAACAAAATTTGGGTACGCTTTAAAATGTTTGAATAATTTTGAATTACAAGGTAATTGTAACCATTATAAATAAGTAAATATAACCATTATAAATAGGTAATTGTAACCATTATAAATAGATAATCGTAACCATTATAAATATGTAATTGTAACCATTATAAATAGGCAATTGTAACCATTATAAATAGGTAATTGTAACCATTATAAATAGCTAAATGTAACCATTATAAATAGGTAATTGTAACCATTCTAAATAGGCAATTGTAACCATTATAAATAGGTAATTGTAACCATTATAAATAGGTAATTGTAACCATTATAAATTGTAATTGTAACCATTATAAATAGGCAATTGTAACCATTATAAATAAGTAATTGTAACCATTATAAATAGGTAATTGTAACCATTATAAATTGTAATTGTAACCATTATAAATAGGTAATTGTAACCATTATAAATAGGAAATTGTAATCATTATAAATAGGTAATTGTAACCATTATAAATAGGTAATTGTAACCATTATAAATAGGTAATTGTAACCATTATAAATAGGTAATTGTAACCATTATAAATTGATAATCGTAACCATTATAAATAGATAATCGAAACCATTATAAATATGTAATTGTAACCATTATAAATTGTAATTGTAACCATTATAAATAGGTAATTGTAACCATTATAAATAGGAAATTGTAATCATTATAAATAGGTAATTGTAACCATTATAAATAGGTAATTGTAACCATTATAAATAGGTAATTGTAACCATTATAAATAGGTAATTGTAACCATTATAAATAGGTAATTGTAACCATTATAAATTGATAATCGTAACCATTATAAATAGATAATCGTAACCATTATAAATATGTAATTGTAACCATTATAAATAGGCAATTGTAACCATTATAAATAGGTAATTGTAACCATTATAAATAGGTAAATGTAACCATTATAAATAGGTAATTGTAACCATTATAAATAGGTAATTGTAACCATTATAAATAGGTAATTGTAACCATTAAAATTGATAATCGTAACCATTATAAATAGATAATCGTAACCATTATAAATATGTAATTGTAACCATTATAAATAGGCAATTGTAACCATTATAAATAGGTAATTGTAACCATTATAAATAGGTAAATGTAACCATTATAAATAGGTAATTGTAACCATTCTAAATAGGCAATTGTAACCATTATAAATAGGTAATTGTAACCATTATAAATAGGTAATTGTAACCATTATAAATTGTAATTGTAACCATTATAAATAGGCAATTGTAACCATTATAAATAGGTAATTGTAACCATTATAAATAGGTAATTGTAACCATTATAAATTGTAATTGTAACAATTATAAATAGGCAATTGTAACCATTATAAATAGGAAATTGTAATCATTATAAATAGGTAATTGTAACCATTATAAATTGTAATTGTAACCATTATAAATAGGTAATTGTAACCATTATAAATAAGTAATTGTAACCATTATAAATAGGTAATTGTAACGATTATAAATAGGTAATTGTAACCATTATACATTAATAGCCTATATGCAAACACGTACAATATTAAATACTTTGTCATGACTGATAATTTAAAATAGTTAATATCTATAAAGAAGCTCAAATCTGTTGACAGTTTTATAAGGGAAAACCAGATAAATTAAAGGTCATGAGCAAAAAGCAATTATTTATTTCCAACTTAGATTAAAACTTTTGGAACCTCGGTTTTATTTTAAAAAATAATAATAATAATAAGCAATTTCTACTAAAAGTTTTATGTTATTTGATTTAACAAAAAATCAAAAGCTTTCGAGGTACTTACGTATTATACGGAGGCCACTAAAATAGGTACTTAGTAATGTTGTATATAATTACAACCAAATCCATCCCGACTTGATACTTCATAGGTAAATACATTCAAATAACTTAACTTGGTTCAACACTCAAATTAAATGTGGAAAACACGATGAAGTTAGGCTTATTTACTCACATTTTAGTTGGGACTACGTTTTTGTTCTACAACAGCGCACTGCACTACGTCTAGACATGAATATACCTATAAAGTATCCAGGCAGGATAGTTTTGGTTGTAATTATATACAACATTACTACGTACCTATATTAGTGGCCTTCGTATAATACGTAAGTACCGCTTTCATTTACTTTGAAGGTACTGACTAATTAGTATAGATTGAAAAAACACAATTTCCATTGAATTGATTGCTTCGATGTATATAAGATTTGATACATTTGTATAAGATTTAAAAAAAAGTATATTTACGTGACCTATTCTACACGGTGAGATAAATCCACGTCACACATCAAACACACGACCGGTACATCTGCGCAAGTTTTAAAATTGAAAAGGATTATATGTTATGACTAGTTAAACATGGAAATTGAAAATAAAACCCAGTTCCAGTAACATCAATTTCCACGAGGAGATTTTAACAAGTTCATAATGTATGGCAGAGGATAATTTGTTGCGCTCTAATTGTTGGTTGCAGATAGACAATATCGAAGGCGCCCCAGGGCCCAAAGTTTGGCAGCTTAGATTCGGCCACCCATGTTGTAGCCAATTACGCAGTTTCCCGATGCCCTTTGACCCTCACTTTGCTGCCCCACAATAACTAAAGCGGAAAAGCGAGCCGTTTAGTGAGTGTTAATGACACGTCTGCATTTCATGAGTGGAGGGGGAATTCCTGTTGAATTATAAATAGAATTTTTAAAGTTCTAAATACTCTGTAAGTGTTTCTAGTATAAACCACAAAACTAACGTAAAATAATGAAATATGTAATTATTATTAGAAATAATTAAAAAAGAAATACAGGTCACATATTCGGTAAATTTCTTTGTTTTCGTTAATTTTTCAGCATATTCCTCAAATATCATTTATTCTAATGAGAATAAATAATCACTTTTTTGAAATATTCTGTTTGCTTTTTTGTTTTAATTTAAAACCAAAGCCTTCATTCGAATAAAATTTATTTCCTTTGAAATGCTATATTATATTTGAAATGCTAACTCTCTAAGAAGACTTTCAGCTTGATCCTGATCCGGGCAGAGTTAGGGCGTGGATTATTGACAACTTGTTTGGATTACATCGGAAATCTGTTTTCTAAATATGTTGTGTATGCACAACACATTGACATGTGTATGTGTAAATTGACAGTGAAATACAGGCTGGGTCTTCCATTATCTTCGCACCGTCAAGTGATAAATGAACCATCGCAAATCTAAAAGTCAGGGCTCAGGGTAAATCTATTCCAATGTATTTCATAATTCCTGTGAATCATAACATACTTTCGTAAACAAGACTTCCTAATTTTTTATGAGATATGACTTTTGGTTTCTAAGGTTTTCCGTTATACCCGTCCCTTCAAGAGACAAATGAATCAATGTGAATCCAAAGGCCAGGGATCAGGACACATCTGTTCAGACGTTCTTCAGAATTACTGTGAATCATTACTACTTTCGTAAACCATATTCGTTCCTGTATTTTTTTAATGGAAAATAACATTTGGCTGCTAAGGTCTTCCGTTATACCCGTCCCTTCAAGTCACAAATGAAGCAATGCAAATCGAAAACCCAGGGCTCTGGGTACATCCTTTCTGATGTATTTCATAGTTCCTGTGAATCACCTTTTTTCGTAGACCAGATTAGTTCCTGCTTTTGTTGTGAGAAATAACATTTGATGGCTAAGGGCGTCCGTTATACACGTCCCTTCAAGCGACAAGTGAACCAACACAAATCCAAGAGCCAGGGCTCAGGGTACATCCATTCTGATGCACTTCATAATTCTTTTGTATCATTACCTACTTTTGTAAACCAACAAGGAGTGAACCCGACCTGAACACTGTCCAAAAACACTCAGGCTCTTGATGGTTGCTATTAATTCCCCACGAATAAGCTTCCTTTCAAATTTACAAAATTTTACGGTTTCGTGCTAACTTTATCTAATTGGTATTGTTCAAGTAAGTGCAATACCCATTATAAGGTTACCTTTCTTCTACAAATAGAGTTTCTCAAGGACTTTATCCAGTTTTGTGATAAAGGACAACTGTTATGATGATAAGCTAGCAATTATAACTGTTAATAATGTTTGTGAACTAAAGGTTTTTAGAATTATTAGAAACAAAAAAGTTAAATAAGGATCGTTTTGGGAAATTCAATTACAATAGGATTTCTCATGTTAGTGTTTTACGAATACAGTAAAAGCTCTTTTATACGACATTCTATTATCCGGAACGTTCTATTAACCGGCACATTTTCAAAACAAATCAGTACAGTTCTTTGTTGTTACAAGATGTGACCCGTCGGAAATACAGTACCAAACAGATGCCAATTAACCAACCTAACCAAGAAATAGTTCAAGAAAAAGTAAACGTTTCATGGAGTAATGCTGGAGCCGCTTTTACAACGCTGGTAACGTTTGTTGGAGATGGGAAAAGCTACTCGGCTCAGGAAGTTTTGCAACTGCATTTGCTTAGTTCAAAATTTGTTGAAAAACTGTCACCGCGTATCAGGAAGTCAGACATAAGTGATTATTTAAAAGCCATTAACACATTACAAAAGCATTAATCTTTGTATAGTTGAGTGTAATGGGGCATGTTTTATTTTAAAGTTGTATGAACGAAAAAGCTTTTTAGCGATAAATTTCTTTTTTTCCTTCAATTTCTTTTCTTAAACATTTTATGTGCGCGAGCGTGTGCTTTTATTAATACGTACAGAAATACAGTAATTGTACTTAAACAAATATGGAAGGCAAGGTTTCAACAGTGCATTAAATTTCCCTTGATAGGTAGCATAACGTTATGCACAGTACAAAGTATATATAAGCTATAAAGGTTAGGTTCTTTTCTATAGCCGGCAACTTGCCGACCCCGAATCTGCAGGATATTAAAACTTTTACTGTAGTAAGAGCAAAAAGAAGCAGAAATACAATACTTACTAAACCTATTGTTGCTAAAAAAATCGTTTCTAGTTAACGTATAACATAAAGAAATATTTTACCTAATATCTTGATAAGTTTAAAATCGGTTAGTTCGAATGCTATCTCTTGGAAGAATTTATAAACTATAGCAAGAGTTCTGGATAAACAACGCTGATGAACAAGACGGGGCTTCGGCGGGAAATAATCGTGACAATTCGGGTCTAATATTGGCGGCACAACTAATGGACACGCCTCGTTCCATTACACTAATGACGGACGCAAGCCATGCTCTATAATCTACCAAAAGCATTTCTCTTAATGCAACCATAGGCTTATGACATTGTCGTCACAGCCTTAATGGACTTGGGACGTTCCCAGTTATTCCGCAAGCAATCACTGCGCAGACGCAGATGATTACCAGGATTTGAGTTATGTAAAAGCACTTGTTTATAAAACTATCAAGCCTAAATACCGTTGCGGAAGAAGACTGGTTTATCTTCATCTAGTGCATAGCAGTGTCTCTATGCCATATACATTTCCCACAATGCATCTCTTTCACTCTTATACTGCTTATCATTTCACTTGATAACCTACAATATTTATTTAGATTTTTTATGTTTATATATTTTCACCAACTTTATTTAACTTTTTGCTTATTGATTAGACTTCGAAAAATACCACTGCTGATGTTATTTAGCGGAGGTGTTTCGCACTTTGCTTATTCTGTGAGTCTGAACAAAATTCCATTGAGAGACAGACGGTCTGTAACTCAGAGCTTCTGACCAAGTGCGAAACTCGTCTACTGAAAAACATCAGTAAATAGTAATATTTTTCCAAGTATAATGAATAAGTGAATATTTATAATAAACCTCAAGATGCACAACCCAAAAGCTGAAATTTATATCGTTGTTTCTATAGTTATACTGTTAATGAACTAATCTCTGTATATAAAGAAGTTTAAAAACGTTTTTGAATTTCAAAAATATGTACAACCCAATAACTGAAACATATATCTTTGCATCTATAGTTATACTGTTAATGAATTATTCTCTGTATATACAGTACAGATGTTTAATAATGTTTTTGAATGATTAAAATATATAGGCTACAACCCAATAACTAAAACATATACCTTGTTTCTATAGTTATACTGTTAATGAATTATTCTCTGTATATACAGAAGTTTAATAATGTTTTTGAATTATGAAAATATGTACAACCCAATAACTGAAACATTTATCTTTGTTTCTATAGTTATACTGTTAATGAATTATTCTCTGTATATACAGAAGTTTAATAATGTTTTTTGAATTATGAAAATATGTACAACCCAATAACTGAAACATTTATCTTTGTTTCGATAGTTATACTGTTAATGAATTATTCTCTGTATATACAGAAGTTTAATAATGTTTTTGAATTATGAAAATATACAAGCAATAACTGAAACATTTATCTTTGTTTCTATAGTTATACTGTTAATGAATTATTCTCTGTATATACAGATGTTTAATGTTTTTGAATTCTGAAAATATATACAACCCAATAACTGAAACATTTATCTTTGTTTCTATAGTTATACTGTTAATGAATTATTCTCTGTATATACAGATGTTTAATGTTTTTGAATTCTGAAAATATATACAACCCAATAACTGAAACATATACCTTGTCTTTATAGTTATACTGTTAATGAATTATTCTCTGTATATACAGAAGTTTAATAATGTTTTTGAATTATGAAAATATGTACAACCCAATAACTGAAACATTTATCTTTGTTTCTATAGTTATACTGTTAATGAATTATTCTCTGTATATACAGATGTTTAATAATGTTTTTGAATTATGAAAATATGTACAACCCAATAACTGAAACATTTATCTTTGTTTCTATAGTTATACTGTTAATGAATTATTCTCTGTATATACAGATGTTTAATAATGTTTTTGAATTCTGAAAATATATACAACCCAATAACTGAAACATATACCTTGTTTCTATAGTTATACTGTTAATGAATTATTCTCTGTATATACAGAAGTTTATTAATATTTTGAATTATGATAATATACAAGCAATAACTGAAACATTTATCTTTGTTTCTATAGTTATACTGTTAATGAATTATTCTCTGTATATACAGAAGTTTAATAATGTTTTTGAATTCTGAAAATATATACAAACCAATAACTGAAACATATACCTTGTTTCTATAGTTATACTGTTAATGAATTATTCTCTGTATATACAGAAGTTTAATAATGTTTTTGAATTATGAAAATATGTACAACCCAATAACTGAAACATTTATCTTTGTTTCTATAGTTATACTGTTAATGAATTATTCTCTGTATATACAGATATTTAATAATGTTTTTGAATTATGAAAATATACAAGCAATAACTGAAACATTTATCTTTGTTTCTATATTTATACTGTTAATGAATTATTCTCTGTATAAACAGATGTTTAATAATGTTTTTGAATTCTGAAAATATATACAACCCAATAACTGAAACATATACCTTGTTTCTATAGTTATACGGTTAATGAATTATTCTCTGTATATACAGAAGTTTAATAATGTTTTTGAAATATGACAATATATACAACCCAATAACTGAAACATTTATCTTTGTTTCTATAGTTATACTGTTAATGAATTATTCTCTGTATATACAGATGTTTAATAATGTCTTTGAATTATGAAAATTTATACAACCCAATAACTGAAACATATATCTTTGTTTCTATAGTTATACTGTTAATGAATTATTCTCTGTATATACAGATGTTTAATAATGTTTTTGAATTATGAAAATTTATACAACCCAATAACTGAAACATATATCTTTGTTCCTATGGTTGTCCTGTTTATGAATTAAACTCTGTATATACAGAAACTTAATGCCGTTTTTGAATCTTGAAAATATGCATAACCCAGTAACTGAAACATATGCCTTTCTTTCTTTAGTGTTACTGTTAATGAACTAATCTCTGTGTATACAGAAATTTAATACTCGTAGTGTTTTTGAATTTTGAAAATATGTACAACCCAATAACTGAAACATTTATCTTTGTTTCTGTAGTTATACTGTTAATGAATTATTCTCTGTATATACAGATGTTTAATAATGTTTTTGAATTATGAAAATTTATACAACCCAACAACTGAAACATATATCTTTGTTTCTATAGTTATACTGTTAATGAATTATTCTCTGTATATACAGAAGTTTAATAATGTTTTTGAATTATAAAAATATGTACAACCCAATAACTGAAACATATATCTTTGTTCCTATGGTTGTCCTGTTAATGAATTATTCTCTGTATATACAGAAGTTTAATAATGTTTTTGAATTATAAAAATATGTACAACCCAATAACTGAAACATATATCTTTTTTCCTATGGTTGTCCTGTTTATGAATTAAACTCTGTATATACAGAAACTTAATGCTGTTTTTGAATCTTGAAAATATGCACAACCCAAAAACTGAAACATATACCTTGTTTCTATAGTTATACTGTTAATGAATTAATCTCTGTATATACAGAAGTTTAATAATGTTTTTGAATTTTGAAAATAAGAACCACTCTGAACTGTCATAATATATTCAGTTTCTGGTAAAGTATACGTAGAGACGGTACATCTTATTAGGTGAACAATATTATTTATTTGTTTAAGGTATTAACTAATAAAACAAGAGTAAACTAAAAAGGAAGGGGTTTTTATATCCGTTTGCTAATAATAATATATTTATTTTTTTATGATATGTATAAAATGAGTATAATGCAAAATAAACTAGCCATGTAGTTATAACAACATTATTTAGTATAATTATTATTAATATAATGTCTGTTATTTATTAATAGTATTATTATTAGTACAAGATTAATAATACAATAATATGATAATATTATCGCTGTATAGTGTTTAGGAAGTTCTGACTCGTGAAGATTATCTGAAGCAATTCATCTGAGAGAAATATGACATACTCAATAGATTATGAGTTCTGAGGCCACAATGTGTACCACTGTCTAGGTGGCTATCGTAGCTTCAACACTTTACTCTGAGGAAGGCAACATCCAAGCCAAGGGTTGATCCTTGGCTGCACATAGCAAACACCGTGTTGACTGTCAGACGTGTGTGCTATCACCCGAGACATACGAACCAATCCTCTTGGATACGTAAGACGCTGGAGTCCAGAAGAAGAACCATCTATCATAACTTCAACACTTCACTCTGAGGAAGGCAACACCCAAGCCAAGGGTTGATCCTTGGCTGCACATAGCAAACACCGTGTTGACTGTCAGACGTGTGTGCTATCACCCGAGACATACGAACCAATCCTCTTGGATACGTAAGACGCTGGAGTCCAGAAGAAGAACCATCTATCATAACTTCAACACTTTACTCTGAGGAAGGCAACATCCAAGCCAAGGGTTGATCCTTGGCTGCACATAGCAAACGCCGTGTTGACTGTCAGACGTGTGTGCTATCACCCGAGACATACGAACCAATCCTCTTGGATACGTAAGACGCTGGAGTCCAGAAGAAGAACCATCTATCATAACTTCAACACTTCACTCTGAGGAAGGCAACATCCAAGCCAAGGGTTGATCCTTGGCTGCACATAGCAAACGCCGTGTTGACTGTCAGACGTGTGTGCTATCACCCGAGACATACGAACCAATCCTCTTGGATACGTAAGACGCTGGAGTCCAGAAGAAGAACCATCTATCATAACTTCAACACTTCACTCTGAGGAAGGCAACACCCAAGCCAAGGGTTGATCCTTGGCTGCACATAGCAAACGCCGTGTTGACTGTCAGACGTGTGTGCAATCACCCGAGACATACGAACCAATCCTCTTGGATACGTAAGACGCTGGAGTCCAGAAGAAGAACCATCTATCATAACTTCAACACTTCACTCTGAGGAAGGCAACATCCAAGCCAAGGGTTGATCCTTGGCTGCACATAGCAAACGCCGTGTTGACTGTCAGACGTGTGTGCTATCACCCGAGACATACGAACCAATCCTCTTGGATACGTAAGACGCTGGAGTCCAGAAGAAGAACCATCTATCATAACTTCAACACTTTACTCTGAGGAAGGCAACATCCAAGCCAAGGGTTGATCCTTGGCTGCACATAGCAAACGCCGTGTTGACTGTCAGACGTGTGTGCTATCACCCGAGACATACGAACCAATCCTCTTGGATACGTAAGACGCTGGAGTCCAGAAGAAGAACCATCTATCATAACTTCAACACTTCACTCTGAGGAAGGCAACACCCAAGCCAAGGGTTGATCCTTGGCTGCACATAGCAAACGCCGTGTTGACTGTCAGACGTGTGTGCTATCACCCGAGACATACGAACCAATCCTCTTGGATACGTAAGACGCTGGAGTCCAGAAGAAGAACCATCTATCATAACTTCAACACTTTACTCTGAGGAAGGCAACATCCAAGCCAAGGGTTGATCCTTGGCTGCACATAGCAAACGCCGTGTTGACTGTCAGACGTGTGTGCTATCACCCGAGACATACGAACCAATCCTCTTGGATACGTAAGACGCTGGAGTCCAGAAGAAGAACCATCTATCATAACTTCAACACTTTACTCTGAGGAAGGCAACATCCAAGCCAAGGGTTGATCCTTGGCTGCACATAGCAAACGCCGTGTTGACTGTCAGACGTGTGTGCTATCACCCGAGACATACGAACCAATCCTCTTGGATACGTAAGACGCTGGAGTCCAGAAGAAGAACCATCTATCATAACTTCAACACTTTACTCTGAGGAAGGCAACATCCAAGCCAAGGGTTGATCCTTGGCTGCACATAGCAAACGCCGTGTTGACTGTCAGACGTGTGTGCTATCACCCGAGACATACGAACCAATCCTCTTGGATACGTAAGACGCTGGAGTCCAGAAGAAGAACCATCTATCGTAGCTTCAACACTTCACTCTGAGGAAGGCAACATCCAAGCCAAGGGTTGATCCTTGGCTGCACATAGCAAACGCCGTGTTGACTGTCAGACGTGTGTGCTATCACCCGAGACATACGAACCAATCCTCTTGGATACGTAAGACGCTGGAGTCCAGAAGAAGAACCATCTATCATAACTTCAACACTTCACTCTGAGGAAGGCAACATCCAAGCCAAGGGTTGATCCTTGGCTGCACATAGCAAACGCCGTGTTGACTGTCAGACGTGTGTGCTATCACCCGAGACATACGAACCAATCCTCTTGGATACGTAAGACGCTGGAGTCCAGAAGAAGAACCATCTATCATAACTTCAACACTTCACTCTGAGGAAGGCAACACCCAAGCCAAGGGTTGATCCTTGGCTGCACATAGCAAACGCCGTGTTGACTGTCAGACGTGTGTGCTATCACCCGAGACATACGAACCAATCCTCTTGGATACGTAAGACGCTGGAGTCCAGAAGAAGAACCATCTATCATAACTTCAACACTTTACTCTGAGGAAGGCAACATCCAAGCCAAGGGTTGATCCTTGGCTGCACATAGCAAACGCCGTGTTGACTGTCAGACGTGTGTGCTATCACCCGAGACATACGAACCAATCCTCTTGGATACGTAAGACGCTGGAGTCCAGAAGAAGAACCATCTATCGTAGCTTCAACACTTCACTCTGAGGAAGGCAACACCCAAGCGAAGGTTTGATCCTTGGCTGCACATAGCAAACGCCGTGTTGACTGTCAGACGTGTGTGCTATCACCCGAGACATACGAACCAATCCTCTTGGATACGTAAGACGCTGGAGTCCAGAAGAAGAACCATCTATCATAACTTCAACACTTTACTCTGAGGAAGGCAACATCCAAGCCAAGGGTTGATCCTTGGCTGCACATAGCAAACGCCGTGTTGACTGTCAGACGTGTGTGCTATCACCCGAGACATACGAACCAATCCTCTTGGATACGTAAGACGCTGGAGTCCAGAAGAAGAACCATCTATCATAACTTCAACACTTCACTCTGAGGAAGGCAACATCCAAGCCAAGGGTTGATCCTTGGCTGCACATAGCAAACGCCGTGTTGACTGTCAGACGTGTGTGCTATCACCCGAGACATACGAACCAATCCTCTTGGATACGTAAGACGCTGGAGTCCAGAAGAAGAACCATCTATCATAACTTCAACACTTCACTCTGAGGAAGGCAACACCCAAGCCAAGGTTTGATCCTTGGCTGCACATAGCAAACGCCGTGTTGACTGTCAGACGTGTGTGCTATCACCCGAGACATACGAACCAATCCTCTTGGATACGTAAGACGCTGGAGTCCAGAAGAAGAACCATCTATCATAGCTTCAACACTTTACTCTGAGGAAGGCAACATCCAAGCCAAGGGTTGATCCTTGGCTGCACATAGCAAACGCCGTGTTGACTGTCAGACGTGTGTGCTATCACCCGAGACATACGAACCAATCCTCTTGGATACGTAAGACGCTGGAGTCCAGAAGAAGAACCATCTATCATAGCTTCAACACTTCACTCTGAGGAAGGCAACACCCAAGGAAGGTTTGATCCTTGGCTGCACATAGCAAACGCCGTATTGACTGTCAGACGTGTGTGCAATCATCCGAGACATACGAACCAATCCTCTTGGAACGTCTTACGTGACGCTGGAGTCCAGAATAAAAACCATCTAAAGGATATTCCTGGAACATATTAAGTTAGTTGTAATAGGAGTTCCAATAAATGGATATAACGCAACTTATATACTCTACACAAAAACCTTTTATTTAGTTGAAGTTTAATGCGGATTTCGGCAACGAACTTAGCATTCTCAAGGGTGCATTAAATAGGCTACGTTACATGTATAACCTAACTTAACATAATCTAACGCACCTAATTTTCTCAGTAGGTTATAATGAAGGCAGCAGCTTTAGGAAATTGTTGTTGCTATAAATTCTTTCAGGGTTCGTATAGTTATATGATAGCAATTGGGATGTAAACACTTTAATAACTTTTAAGAAATTTAAAAATTCAAACATATATCTATAAAAATAATATTTTAACAATTTATTATTGGTACTAGTAATACAGAAATATACTAGTATATAATAATAATAGTTTTATTTGTTTATTCATGATATGCGTAAAATGTATAATAGTAAAAAAACATTTAAAATTATTCTAGCCATGTAATTTTATTAACATTATTTAATATAATTATTATTAATACAATGTGTATTAATAGCATGTGTATTACTAGCATTAATATTAGTATAAGATTATTAATACAATTATATGATCATAATATTACAATAATTGTAATAATGTTACATAGTAGGTAATATAATTAAAGAGCTGTTATTATTATATAAACCATATAAAGATAATAATATTTTAATTTAATTTAAGTAATATTAAATATTTTTAACTGTGCCTTGATTAAAGCTTTCACCATTTAACTAGCGTTGTGAAACTTGAGGGGTAAAATATGCCAGAGCCATCAAAAACTCCAAAAATATACTACAAAAATATCCTAATTTCAAATTTGAAAGTTAGTAAAATATTCCACATTTAGTAAATATTAATACAATACTTTATGTAACTGAACAGAGCACTTCAGATCTCCTACGAAAGCACACTTTGATCACCCGTTCCATAAGACAACCATCCACTGAGAGCCGGTCATGCCGTCGAATGAGTATTTATATTAACAAAAAAAAAAACAACTAATTTTTATGTTCTCAGGGGAAATTTCATAACTTATATACAAGTCCGGCTCACTCGCTACTAGACAGTTAAACCTAAACAAAGGCCACGTACTGTACATTTAGTAAGATTTTCAAAGAGATATAATTAATCAAGTACATAAAAGCGAGTACTGCCCCACTAAAAATGATACCGAACATCCGTGTAATAGTGAGTACATTTCGGGTTACAAACAACCGCACTCCACCCTAAATGCCTTAGAAATGTGACTAAGGGTGCTAAATAACGCGGCCCTCGAGTTCTGTTGAAATAAAGTAACAAAGTGTAACACAATAGCGAGGTAGAATGCAGATGTTACACAGGCCGTTGCTATTGTCGGCTGTTCGCCTGCTCGCAGTCCAACGTCCAGCCATTTAAATACAATGCTTTTGTCCAACGAAACGCGCCACTTTGATACTATTTTAACTGCGCATTTCACTGCAATAAGCTGTTTGCAAACAGTAACATTCGCTTCATTCAATGTCATTAAAGTCAACGTTGGCACGATGCAGCCGGACAAGCTGTCACACTTAGCACTGACCAATACAGTTCTCCCATACATCGCGGTAGCAGTTGATACTTACAGTCGGATTTAAACATGCCAAATAATGCGATGGGAAATAAGAAGAAAGATAGAGATAAATTTCAATAGTTAATAAAGATGACAGGAAGCGAATGTTAAAGGTAACAAATGTTCCTATTTATACCTATTTAGGATTAAACCTTTACTCGTAGGCTCAAAATATAATTTGAAATATATATTTTGTTATAGTTGTAGTTAACAAAAAGACAGTGCGACAGAAGTTTTTTTGATTTAATGTCAGTGTCTCTGTTATATTATTTGATTAGAACCTTATCTGCGTAACAAAAAATTTGAATATTGAAAGATTTAGGAGCAGTTTGGTAGAATTCTTATTTATATCAAATAGGAATCCACAGAGGTCGGATCTCTGTAGAAGTTAAACTACCAGCTCGTGGCTTCAAAATAAACCAATACTCGCTCTATAGTCGACATGTTCCTCTTTACTTCTAAAGGGAGAAGTCAAGGCGTTAGCTGATCCGGTACAAAATAAACTCTCAAAATCCTCACATTCTTGAGCAAAAACTAGTAAATCAAGTAGTAGACTGTCTTGGTACATTTTGCGATAACCCAAGAGTTGGATCTCAAACACATTCATCAGTGACCAAGTGGCGCAAATTATACAACACTCGCAAAACCACTGGATATCTTCAGCTATCATTCCCTGAAGATGGGTTCTCGCCACATTCTAAACGCCAGCGCTAACATTTTCAACAGAACTTTATTCCCCATTATGGAAGATGTGCAATTAAACACTATCATAGACAAAAGGGAAATCCACTCTCTTACCATAAAACGTCCGACCTAAATTACTACAACCCAACCTGTTAAAACTATTCGAAAGATTGTCATGAACGGGCCGCTGTTAAGCAGTTCCATCAAACCTGAACACCTGGAATACCTGTCTTCTGGCTCCACCTCCTTGCCGAAGCACACAAAGGAGATCCTTCATGTAGGAATTATCTCCAGTCTAGCATGCCAAACCTCTACCCACACAAACCCGATCTCAAACTCATGACTCCCGTTTGGGTGACTAGCGTCAGGCCCGATATGGGAGGCTTGGACCCATGACTCGTGGTACCAGTATGTAAGAGTCTTTCAACCTTGCTGTAAGACCTAGACTAATCCCCCCTTTGACGACACGAAATCCAACTCGGGACAGTGGTTCGACCGCTTTTCCAGAACTACTCGGGACCAGTAGAACCTTCGGAAATGCCAGGTTTCCGTACTTCTATACCCCGTCTGATGAGTCCGGTCTAGGTAGTGCAATTGGACCTTTATCCACTTCCGGGTAGCCTTACCTAAGGGCCGGACCTCTTAGGAACCTTGTTCCAAGGCGGGCATCAAATACGAACATCTCGGAATCCGTAGAAATTTCGCAACTAATCAACCTCTCAACGATGTAAATGCCCTTGCTGATAATATTTATAAAAACTGCCTCGCCATCGCTGGGCATTAGCAAAGCGTCTGGCAGGGTACACTGTACAAAATAGCCGATATAATCAATTCCATCCATGCTATGTCAAACTATTTATTTTGAGCCTACACAACGGAAATTTCCAGGTAACCCACTATCTACATGGTGCCCAAAATAGGCCGGAGTGACAAAATCATCCGTTCTGTAATACCAGACTAAGTTAGCATACTTATCGTTGTTGGAATGCCAATCTATATTAATATGAATTATCTTGTTAGAATAATGCGTTATTTATTGGAATGCCTAACTATATTAGAAATTGATCTGTGTTAGGTTGTGTATATATGTGAAAATGCAATCTGTGTTAGTAATTATATCTATGTTTTTTAATTCGTGTCTGTTGTTGGAATACGTATCTGTGTTCCATACGTATCTGTGATCCAGTACGTATTTGTGTTAAAGAGTTCATATTTCTTAGATTGAATATCTGTGTTAAAAAGAAGCTCTGTTTTATAATGCGTATTTCGTGTTAGAATGACTATCTGTGTTTGAATGTGCATAAGTAATAGAATGAGTATCTATGTTAGGAAGCTTATCTGTGTTAGAATGAATATCTCTGTTATAATATAGATCCCAGTTAGATTGTATATCCGTGTCAGAATTTTTACAATACGTACCTGATTTAGAACATCTACCTGTGTTAAAATCTGTGTGTGTGTTTGAATCTATATCTGTAAAAACATTCTAATTCGATTTTGTTAAAATTCGTGTTTATCATAGAGTGGTATACCTTTGTCAAAATCCTTGTGATTTACAAAACCAGTAAAAGTTCAGTTTACATCTTTATATTTTCAGGCACAAGAAAACAAATTTCAAGCTATGTTGAAGCGATAATAAGTTTCGCAGGAAATATTGTTTTACACTTTTGAATTTATATGTAACTGTAAGTAACTATAGCGTAACTAAGTGAATATTTTAGAACTTACTTTCTGACGCGTTTCGGAACAAACGTTTCATTTACTCAAGAGTAGACGTTTAGCTTCGTAAATGAAACGACTGTTTCGAAACGCGTCAGAGAGTAAATTATAAAGTATTCACTTAGTAACACTATAGTTACTTATAATTTAATCAATGAATTCAAGATGATTACAACAAGCAACGTTTTATATATGTAATTGCAATTCGTCAACTTACGAAATAAAATTACTTTAAAGAGCTGTTTGCAAATATGTTTGATTTAATTAGATACAATTTAACAATAAAGTTAGCTCGTTCCAGAATAAAGCCGCTTGGAACATATACTAAGTGCCGGATGCTGAGTTATGGCCCAGAGGTGTCGTAAACTAACTCGACAGCCGATCCTCGTAAACACTCCAGCCTCCAAATTTGTTGTTCACGTGAGACAGAAAATCGATGCAAACCTGATTTCGTGTTCAATTGATTATGTTTCAACCGTTTTCATGATTAATGGCGACATGTATCTTCATATATACTTGTAAAACGTACAACTGTTTCGAAACTCTAACTGCAGAAAACGAATTGGATTATGTTAGGAATTGGGAAATGTAAGCGTCCATCTCTGGATACATTATTTAATAATCAAATTTGGAATAATATTCAAATGATTTCAAATTATTCTTTCGTTTTATGTTCTAAAACGTACAATCAGTTTTATTATGCATAAAAAGCATTTTGAAATGGGAATACAAATTTCATTTAATTTTATTTATATAATTGTATTATGCAGCAATTATTGTGATAAATTCTCTAAACCTTTTTTTACAACACATACCTGGAATTTGAAATACAAATGGGATCTCTAATAAAATATAAAACTCCAGCGGCATCTGTAGTCATATTGGATAGCAGGAGGCAAACCAATTTAAGCAGACAAAACACCGACTAGCTTCACTTCCATCTTCCAGTATTAGGGTATGTTAGTATGTTACTATCTAGAAATCCTTCTACATTCCATCTCAAAGAGAAATATTTCAATCTTTAAGGGTAAACAATGTAGACACCTCTAAGTGGCCCCGACAAGGATAAAGTCTTCTATAAGTCGCAACCCTGTCCTGTAGACAAATTCATAATTTAATCTCCCTGAATAAAGGGGACAAATGTTATTACATGAATATGTATTTAGAAAAGTATATTCTATAGTTCTTCTAAAGTCATATAAATGAACTTAATTTTTAGTACCCTTCACCCTAAAGCACTAAATGTGTTTAGTCTCTTACAAAAAAAAAAACAAAATACTTGTTTGATATAGTAAAGCGTGATTGATCTAAGTTTATAGATGACTGCTGTTGACAGAACTTTAGAACTGATAATTCTACAAACGGGATACATCTAAAAGAGATAAGTCTATAAACTGTATAAATCTATAAATGAGATGACTCCATAAACGTTTATTACGATGTTATTATTAACAAGACTTTAGTTACAAAAACATGGAGTAATAAGCTAAACTACATCTTGAAAACGGGTAGTAAAAAAAATGAACTGTAAAGTAGGAAAACGAACTATCACGAAGATCTCGGAAGAAGGTACTAAACCTGGTAGACTAGATCTAACCGCTTGTAAAATTAATTCACGAAATTAACTATTTACGTTGTAACAAGTAATATTAAAATAACATGTTTAAGTAAATTCTTACTGAGATTAAGAAAGAAATGTTTTATTTTAGTTACCCTAGAGCACTATTTATGAAATTATGTGGTAACCATGGCAACAGTTTAGGGTTGTACAGTGAAGGTTTCGACGATAACCAGATGGGGGAAAATATTCATAAACATCTTTGAGAAATAGACTTTTAGATATTGGAAAGGCATGTTAGACTTCGGCCATGAAGATTCTCAGTTCAAATCCGGCTGGACCCCACAAATTTTATATTGTTGAATAAATATTTCAAAAAACTGTATTAACATCAATTGTCATCCACTATGGATTTAAAAAAATGTATTTGAACTTGATTAGATGAATAAAAATGTATTTTATTAACGATTAAAAATTTGTACAAGATATATACCAGGAGAGTGTGAGCTAATATAATGAATTGAATAAAGAAAATATTTACCAATAGGTAAAAATTCTAATCTGCTATTTCTCCTTTTTTCTGCAAGACCTTTCGCCGTAGAATATTTGCTTGGGAAGTATTAAGGGCTGTTCTGTTTTGCAACCCTCGTTAAGACCAGTGGAGAGGCAATTTTGCCTTTCAATGTAAGTCGTAAATATCATATTATGTACACCTATATTATAATTATACGTTACTCCATTCATTCTCAATTCATATTTTACTGTTTTAGAGTCACTAATTTGCTTTATATTCTAAAGTTGTTGCTCGATTTAATGAAACATCAACCTTTACTAAGAAACAATTAGAAGCAGCGTAAATTTACAAACAGATGCTTTGAACACAAGAAGCTGGAGTGTCTAAATGAATTTGTTCTGCATGGAGTATGATGATAGCTGTAATTATATGGGAGGCATGTGTGATCTTATTTATTACACGTCTTTGCTGAAATCTATTCCATATAACCCTTAACGCTACGCCCGCAGCCGATGCTATAAAGATAAATGCCTTCTTGGAAATAAGAATTTCTTAGAATCTATTAAATAAATATTTCGCTTCTACGCCGAGATTAGTTAATGATTAAAGCTCCTTCAACGCATATTTTAATGCCTGATTTGTAGAACGTGTGAAATTTTTGCGCAGAGACGTTTAAGAAAAGCAAAAGATATTCAAAATCACACGGTATTTCCAAACAATAAGCTAATTCTTTAAAGTTCGACTGGACGGACCCGACTCAGATGTAGACGTAAAAAAGAGAACATTGTGAAACAAATATCTTACAAATCCAACAATTCTTTCAGTAGAAATTTGTAAATTAATTCTAAACAAAATCTGAACTAATTAAAAATAAACCAATGAAAACCCAAAAGTATATGTTTTCTATATATTTATATAATTTATTTAAAATGATTAATTATTACTACTACGAAGAGATTTTTGCTTTGTTTTTGAGAGAAAGTTTTCAAAAGAATAAACCGTTTAAATGGTACAGGATATATTGTAGAAATTAATCGAAGGGAATTGTAGACGTAAAATTATTACAATATCGCTGACAAGTTATTGATTGAACGTTTTGATACAATTGGGTGATTTTGCGATTATTATTAGAATATTGTTACCTGTAAGTATTATGAATATTGGCTTTTAATTTAAAAATTACTTTTTAAATAATATTGTTGAAATAATAAGATCACATATCTAATCTTTCATATTTCTTTGATAACTTCTGTTATCGTTCGACTATGATCGTTCACGAAGGAAAATTAGAGAACTTTTACACAATTAAAATTAAGGTTGGACATAAAAATGTAATATTTCAAGGCAGGTACGTGGTTTAAGAAATATTAAGGCACAAGTGTGTAAAGTTGCAACAATGAAGTACCCTACTCTCTATTGGCGTCACAAAGATTTGTCTAACATCACGCCCCCTTGAAAAGAAAATTCCAAAGAAGGATAATGGAATTAGGTAGTAATAAGAAAAAACATAAAGATCCCTAGTAATGGAAAAAGGGGAAAATTATGGAATCGTGTGGGTGGGTCGCATACTCGAATTAGACCCGCAGGTGCAGGTCAAATTTTATAAGATAGCACTTGGATTTTGGGTAGAAATTTTGTACTCGTCGTCTAGAAAACATCAAAGACTGTCATCATTTCTCATTGGGCCTGCCAGTTCCAACCCTTAGACAATCCTATTAGCACGCTTCCGTGAACGCCCTATTTACATTTGTTTTTATTTATACTATATAATTAAAACTATTAATAAGTAACAAAAAAAATAGTACTTTAGTAAGCGGAAGTCCTGGATCGATGTTTTTGAAAATGGCCTGTGAGCACCTCAACTGTCTCCTCGCCTCGACCTCTCGCCGAGGCCCACAGCCCAAAAGTGCAAGTTTATAAAATTTGACCTATAATCGGAGTGTAGACGGAATTCTTTCTGCTACCCGTTTCGTTGATAATTAATGCAGTCATATAAACATATTTTGCTGAGTGAGAATCATATTCATCATCAAATTTATAATTCAATAACTTTAGAATGAATTCAGTTTAAATGAGGAGCGGTTAAATAAAAAAAAATCGATAACTTTAAATCGCTGATACACACTTGCAAAGCCTATGTTCGTTTATTTTTGAGCTTTAATTTCACCACTGAAATCCTCTCATTTACATATTTTTCAAAAGGAATGTGTAGTGTAACTCGTAAAGCTGTCGATGGTATCTAAAGCACAACAATTTTTTATTAAGTTAATTAGATCTTAGCTAGTGGGAACAATTGACAACCGTAAAACTTAAAATATTTTACTTTAAATTTCATAACACATTAGTTTATTAAACCAAACACACTAGTTTATTAACACAGATTAGTTTCGATGACGATGTCGCCTTCATCAGTGTTTGGGTGCTACACTGACAACCACTTATAAAGCCGACATTGTCGTCGAAACTAATCTGTGTTAATAAACTAGTATTTAGAGAGATTTAGAGTAAACTGTTTTAATTTTTACCGTTGTGAACAATCTTTTACTTATAAAAAGAGTGTAACGTAACAAAAAATCTTAAAACCAAATATGAGATGAAACTTTTGTTGTTTGTATTATAAACGTCAATACATTAGACATAAAAATATCTTAGACAATCGGCAAATATTTCTTTATAATATATTCAAATAGATCTGCTCCAAGCTGGCAGGCATTCACAGCTACATAGAACATGTAATTTATCGTATTTTACAACTTCAGCGTAACATATAATCTCGCAAAGTCGATACTTTATGGAGATCGATTACGACTGACAAAGCAACTACTCATTTGAGTTATAGTATACCCTACGAGGCCTCTATGAAGGTGTTGGATTCGGCAGCCCCATCCCACGCACCTCCTTATCTAGCAGCGCGATTCTGGAGCAACTATTTAGCAACGGATACAGTTGGCTACTTTTTGCAGTCATTTTTTAAATATATAATTAAGACATAATCAGCCATGTTACGTGCCTCGTACAGTGGTATTCAGTATGTCTAGAATTCACGCAGCCACGTCTTAATATTTTAATAGACAATCAAAAAATCATAAAACTTTTTAAAGAATTATCTTATATTAAAAAAATAATTGTTTCACTGTAAAATATCTTTAAAATTATCTTGTTGAGGATATTCACATTCTACTTATCAGTGGCGGATTCAGAAAAATATTTTCAGGGACGCTGGTAGGGTTAGGAGAAGGAGTCCCTAAACCAGAAAATATTTAGGGAATATAGTAGCTATAGTGTAAACACTAAGGGTCTTCAATCTTAGGGAAATAGTTATATTGCAACTCTACGATATTACACAATTATTAATTCGCCTCATTTAGCACATATTTACAATACAAAACAACTATTTATTACATTGTGTGTAAGCGTATTTATTAATGATTATAGCATAGTATTATAGTGATTAATATGGGTTTATAAACATATTCTACTAATTAATAAATTCATTTAAATTAGGAAAGAATGAACGAATGCAAACATCGGAAACGGAATGGCTCTTTTACATTTATAGTGGTTTTTTAATGTTTAAAAATTTTCATATGTTGGAGGGGGTTGATCCTCTAAGCCCCCCTTAAATCCGCATAGCACTACTTATCCCTAGAGAACTAGTGATGGTTTATTGAAATAGTTTTTCAGAATATTATCAGCCTTCAAAGGATGAGAAGGTTTGTGAATCTAGGTAAGGACTTGAAACCCTCGTCAATGATTTAGGGAGCATTGTCTTTACTTCCTGTGCACATTGGTGTACTTTATGTAGGAATCATAAAGAAGATGGACAGCTTTTCCTCCCTTGTTAAAAGAAGAATAAGAAATGGAATTACGACTACTTAAGGATAGGGAATAATCATTCTCTGGCACCGGGAATAAAGGGAAATATATAGCTTCACATGGCGTCTTTCCCCTAAACAGAGTTGAAGAGGGATGTCTACTCGTTACCCACAAACACATTTTAACCTTTTTGATCACAACGTCCAAATGTTCAGACGTTCACAAAATATATTTGTTTAAGTATACAATAATCAGTAAAATAATTCTTGCATATATTAAAGTATTCATAATGAACTCGTTTACTACGTTATACTACTTAAAGGCAATTCTAGTTTGATTTCGCAACTCTGTTTTAGTTCAAACTTGATGACTGTAGCTGCTCGGCATCAAGGGCAGGGTCAGCTATCATTGTTGTGAGTAGTGAGTGAATGGCCTGTTTGTTACTTACAATTTGTTGTGAAGTTGATCGTTTTGTTTGGAAGTTTAGTGTTTACTTTGTTAACAAGTTTATCATTGTCTGTTGTGCTTTATGTTAGTGTATATAACATAAAAACCTTTTACTTTGTGACAATAAGAGAACATAAAAACATTTGATCAAAGTTAAAGTAGATTTGTTCGTGTTTATATTGTAATTTTACAAGTGACTTAAATAATTACTTTAATTTTTATACATTTCCATGTTTTTTGCAACTTCGTGCTGCGGAACTAAATGTACACTTTTTAGTTATAAACCTATATCTCCGTTGTTTGCAGATATAACTAAGCAAAAATTTGGGAAACACTCATTTTTATGTATACAAAGACAAGATGCTTTTATTTAGGAACCTATTTTTAATTTTATATACTCTATATAAAATTGAAACAGAAAATTGTGGGAAAATGTTTTTTAGGGAGTATCATTTTTCTCATAACATTTTTTTGCATGTTTATTATAACTCTAGGTAAGTATATGTTATAGTAGAGTCTTAGAGAAGTAAATTATAAAAAAAGAATCATGAAAATCCATTGACAAATAATAATTTGGTGTAAGGTTTCTCGAAGCTCCTAATTTTCAATAAATCATGGCCGGTACTGGAGCAGATACCCATGCAAAACGTCCTGGGATCAAAAGGATTAACAGATCACCCTGCTGAACGCTTTGGTAATACGAGCATTTAGATTTTAAATTATACTACTTACTTGATAACATTTTAAAGAATTGAACATAGTTTTGCTTAAATAGGACAGGATTTGTTATAATATTCTACGTTTAAATAGTATTAAGTCTATATAAATATTCTGTATATAAGTAACAATAATTGTATATATAACGTGTCTAATATAAATACCTATTTTTTTTTTATTAGTTAAAAAGGAGATTTAGATTATTTGCTCAGTAATAGTTTCTGTCAATTTAACCAAAGGAAACGAACAAAAACTGGATTCTGAAAAAAACAAACTCTTTCTCGCAATCGAATTTTTTTAGTTTTTTGTACTACTAAAAAGCTTTTCATATTTTATTTCTTGATTCTATAAATCATCTAATTTTACCATTGGCTGTTTCACGAGATTTAATGCTAAGGCATGGTCTTAAGAAGATCCAAACAAGATTTTATTTTAGACAAAATTTGCTTGTTATGGATCTTGGAGAGTGATAGGTTTCATGGTCCTCTTCTCATCTCCTTCTACCAACCATTTAGTTTATCTCGTTTCATCCCCTTTTCAAATTTGCATTTTTATTTCGTTCTCACCTTTTGTTCGTATTTCTATTATCCGCATTTTTATTATTATGGTATATTTGTTTTGTAAGTTATTTAAGGTTAACCTAGAAAGGAATAACAGGAGTAACACAGAAAGAGATGACAGGAATAACCTAGAAAGGAATAACAGGAATAACCTAGAAAGAAATAACAGGAATAACAAAGAAGTGATAACAGGAATAATCTAGAAAGGACTAACAGGAGTAACACAGAAAGTGATGATAGGAATAACCTAGAAAGGAGTTACAGGAATAACAGGAAAAGAATAACCGGAATAACGTAGAAAGGAATAACAGGAATAACAAAGAACGCGATAACAGGAACAACCTAGAAAGGAGTAACAGGAATAACTTAGAAAGGAGTTACAGGAATAACAGGAAAAGAATAACCGGAATAACGTAGAAAGGAATAACAGGAATAACAAAGAACGCGATAACAGGAACAACCTAGAAAGGAGTAACAGGAATAACTTAGAAAGGAGTAATAGAAATAACCTAGAAAGGAGTAAAAGGAATTACCTGGCAAAGAATAACAGGAATAACCTAAAATAATTAACAGGAACCCATAGAAAAGAATGAGGGGAATAGCCTAGAGAGGAATAAGTTTTGTCTAAGCATATAATCAAAAGTTAATTGTTGCAAGTTTAAAAAAAAAACTAGATTTTAAATAACATAAAACCCCTTTTTTGCATTTTGGAATCAACTTAGGCACTCATATTTCTATGTTTATTGCGTGCTTTTGTGTGGTGTGTGTCTGTACTTATACAGTTGTAGTTTTTATCTAAAGATAATCCCGATCATTGTTACTTCAATGACCAGTACCACGGTACACTATATTAAGCCAAACCTATTTACCGACTGTATAGTGGCGCTCTTGCGACGGCGAGGACATGCACTGAACTAACAATTTACCGTTCATAAATTGTATTCGAATTCCAATAATCAGATTTAAAACAACCTACTGTAAAAGGAAAAATATGTAATTTATAAAACAATTTGTAACTAATAAATGGTATAGTATTTTAGTATCTATATAAATACTAGCCAGTCTATTTTACACAATGTGTTGTTACCATTAGGTTTCTTTACAAATTCTTGAAAAAATTATTTATTGTCTAAAACCTAAAACTGAAAACGTCAATGCTAATTATCGTTTAGTTATAGTATTGGATTGAATATTTTCTAAAGCTTTTATTAAAGAATTTCTAAAACTGTGATAAGTTTAAAACCGACATTATTTTACTACAGACAATAGTTCTACTTAGACTTCCAAGATTCATCACAGACCTGTAAACTGCACGCAAGAGAACAATGAAACTATCTGAACAGTCATTGCAAATACTCACCTTTATAATTGTTTATTAAATTGCAAACTCGTTTTAAAATGTTATATTGAATAAACTAATAAAAAAACCTTGAACATTTTCTTCCAACTTAATAATTAATCTCATAAAATAGTTTGATGAGTAAAAGTAATTAATAGGGTCCTATCCCTATTAATAGGGATATTATTATTTAGGGTATTTTATTAGTGACTTCAAATTTATATATATATATATATATATATATATATATATATATATATATATATATAATTTCTGGTTAAAGTGTTAAAATTAAGACCTGGAAAAGCTTATCCATTGCAAAAGTTTTTGAACGAAAAATACGTTAAACAGAAAGAGAATATAAACACGAGCATTTTACTTAGTTTTACAACTAAAATATAACTCAATGAGTTTTATTGTAAAATGTTATTATTTTTTACTTCTTCATATTTATTCTGTCTTATGTATACTAGTTGTAAATAACAGTTGTAAAAGCAATTCAGTAGTATTATTAACAATTAATAATTTATTTTCCCATGCCATTTTCAACGAGTACGTCATGTTCAGTAGTTATGACTACACACATTCCAAAGCATAACTGGAGGTAGTTATAGACAATAAATATTATAACTTTACCGTTGAAACAATGAAAGAGTAAATTATTCACTATGCATTGGTTTCTTTAATATTTTATTATTACAAACGCACAAGTTTTACTCACAAAAGAACTTTAAATTTTGACAGTAGCCTATTATAATATTTTTATAAATACATTTATTCATTGTCATTAAAATCCACAACAAAAACAAATTGATGAAGCATTTCTAACGTCACACGTGGTACAGACAGTGGAACCGTGAGAAAGCATCAAAAGATAAACGGAGGTTTGCATTTCTATAACTAAAGTCATTAAATATAATTTGGTTATTGAAAAAAACTTTTCTCTCCTTTTAAAAAAAGTATTATTTTAAAGTAGGTAAAAAAGAAGAAAAACAAGAAGTTTTAAACATACTAAAGTTGAGTGTTGATAATATTAAAGAACGTTAGTTAAACAGTGTTTTAAATAATTTTTATGTCTGGCAGGATATTTATAACGTTCAAAATTAATTTTTATATTTTAGCTGGCAAAGTAAACCGTTTAACATATAATATAAACAGGTGTATTTAGATAAAATAAAATGCGTTTATGAATATAAAATGCATTGTAAAACGCGAAGTACTTAGGCGCAATCCAACAGGCAAGCGCGAGCCGTCAGTGTATGCAGGACATCTTCAGAATAAACGCATATGTAACGATTAGGAGATATAAAGTGTCTGGTATTAATCCCAGTTTAAACTGGAAAAATAATAGAGAAGAACAAAACGCACTCGCGTATAGTGGGGACCAGTCCGTCTATACAGCCCTAAAAGGCATCTGGGCGTAGACATACCCGAGGCTCAAGCTGATTCTCGGAAAGCCGCTCACAGACGCCCGCCAGTTTTTTTCCGGAGATGTGATAGGGAACCAGGTTTACAGCTACTGACCATATGGTACCGATATATCACACTGTATCTTACAAAATAGATGCTAATTACATCAGTGGTCGCGATTCGTTATTTTAAGTATGTATTAAATATCATTGCCTGAAAATATGTCCATTCTTGTAGCGGAATGTTGCCGGTTATTTACCAGTATTGTATCAACATTTACGCATGTTGATTTATCGTGCTTTGAAATTTATTTTATTAAATTAAATTTTTAAAATTACATAACCTATATGGAAGTATAAATGAAATAATTTAAATTCTTAAAAAATAATATGTGAACAGATAATAAAGTAGTTCGCGTTTATTTAAATTAATAAAATTAATTAATTTATTTATTTATCCATTTTTATAATTTATTCAAGTTACAGAAGTTACACAGTATTGAATATTCATTCAGCCAAAGTATATTTACGGCTTTTAAAATTTCTAGACTTATTCTTGCATATCAAATTTAATTATTTAACTTTCAAACAATAAAAAAATGAATAACCAATAGCTTATTATAATATTTTAAATAATAAACCCAATAACCCCAAATTAACTTTATTTATTCACCTGATGTACATTTCAGTTACAAGGTAACCATCTTCAGAAGTACTGAACAAAAAATTAATTTAATTTAAAACGTATATATATATATATAAAACATATATAGCAAAAAAATATTGAGGTTATAAATTTAATTCCTATTTTGTCTTAAACATTCTCACTTAAAATCAGCTGATTTTTAATTTAATCAATCAATGAATATAAAACCGAAGTAGGGAAAGGCCATTTGTCACAATTCATTAAATTATTGTGTCTACGTTTATCTATATAAATACTTTCAAAAACATTTAAAAAACTTATGTTGTTAACATTTTTCATTAACTTAATATTATTGGCATCTAAACTATGGTTTGTGTCAAACTATGGTTTATGGTAATGATTTATTTATATATTATTTATTTATTTTTATAATACTTCGTAATTATCATGCAAAAACAGACACAAAATAATCATTGGTACATCTAATTTCCCATTTCTTTGGATTTATCAACTATAAATAATATTTTTCGATTATTAATTGCAAAAATAACAATCAGTCTATTTAAATAAAACTTGAACACTAATTTTGATAAATTACTAACTTAGTCAAAAGGAAGGGTAGTCAGAGCAAAATATAGTTTGTAGTTTCAAACCGACCACCCTACATGAATATTATCCCCTATAAAGGGTGAAAAAGGGTTGAGCAAATAGGTAAGATAGTGTAGGGACGAAATCCCCTTAGTTATATACATTAGATCATCAGGTGCGCAGAGTGGTATACATAAAGTAAACGCGTTCTCTGTCGGAATAGTGAACACGTGTCTAACCGTTGCATCTTTACACAACATAAAATTACTTGAAGTAAATAACGCAATAACGGATTTCACGGTTTTACAACTATGTGTTTGGTTTCTAATAATTTTTAATAGGGTACCAATTATAGTATAATAAAATATTTGCCCTGTAAGAAAACCTTGTTAACAATTTCTGTAGTTTTAATGTATCACGAAAATATTATGAAGAAATATTCAATAATTCAAGTCATTTAATAAGGTGGGACATATTCACCAGTGTGGGAGCAAGCGTTAAGATAATTCGGGTATTCCGTTCTTTATCTATCTTTATTAAATATTTGCTTAAAAGTTACTGTACTTATTCTTGAGATCTTCAATTATATTTAATGTAGAATTAATCATGCTGAACATTATAACGTCTAAAATAACATTAGGTTTTATCTTCAGAAGAATGTATGAAGAAGTAATGGTTAGAATTTGATTTCGTCTTGGTATTGGTCTTTTATGGCGGAGCCACGAAAGCTAACAATATCCTTGTGAAGATTATGAATAAACATAAGATCAGGACAAAATAAGTTTGGATAAACAGTTCCTAGTTGTGAGAACGTGTGCACGAGCGTAGTATTCGTTTTAAAATAATCACAACTTTTACGATCGATTTTAAAATGTTGATAGTTTAACGGTTTTTCAAAAAATGTAAGTAAAATATTCACTTTTATTTTACTTTATCACCTGCCAGGCGCTGGCATCTCTGTCTATAGGTTGATTTAAAACAGAATAGAACTCGACAAAATTGAAATCGGTTAGAAGGGATGGGGCTGCAGCCATCTGGGCGAATGGGAAATCCACTTCCTAACGGGTCGTGTAGCATTGTTGCCATTCTACGTTGAACTTCAGTTCGTCGCTCAGTGTCACAGGAGTTCAAACTGACAACACTGCATTACTACCCCGCCACAGACCCGTTCTTATTCTGCTTCAAATCAAACTATAGCCTCCCAGTAGAGAGACTGCTGACCTCTCTCGTCCGCATCTTCCAAAGGTAAATGTGATGTGTAGCCTATGTTTAATTATCACCACCGCATACTCTTCTCAAAGGTTTCGCAAATACCCAAAACAGTCTTTACCGTGAGGTCACAATAACTATGTACAGGAAGTAATTAACGTTTATGTACAAACATTAAACAACTAAACGAAGTACGTTGTATTTTGATTTTTCAACCAGCAGGTAAACCCACTTCTCCTTCAAACCCACACGAATACCTTTGACCTGTAAATAACGATCATGTGAAATCTCCGACCGGAAGTAAAGAACGCCGCCCCTCCCGACCTAGAACAATATACAATCAGAGATAATGAAGATGTCATAACCCTGAACTCGGCTTTATCGTATGAAGCACCTCGTCTAGTCCTTAATTTGTATGAATAATTCCCGAGTCAGTGCTCGCTGAGCCTGGTGAGTCAGGGATGTATGAATCACTTTGGTCGGTAACACAGTTACACGGTGGAGAAACGCATTCTTTCTTTACGTACTCACTTCCGTTAAAATCTCTGAATCGTATTTATTGCGGAAATAGCGTTGTTAATGTTTTCTTCCGGTCCTGTTTAAAATTAGCATTGTATTAGTTAATTTTCATATAAATGTTTTATTCAACATTATTATGACGCAAATTCTCATTTAGTACAAGCACTCTTGGAATTTGTATTAATAAAGATAAATTAATGCACACAAGATTTATAGGTTGACGAAACAATTTCGGATAGTTACGTTTTAGTTTTGGTTTCTGGGAACAGCAGAGTAAATGCATCTTCTCAGGGGGTAGGCAGAACGATGGTCTTGGGAGGGGGCACATACGGAGGGTTGTAACTCCCTGAGAAAATTGATAACATTTCTAGAAATAATATTTTATGTTATTTTGGCACCTAAAATTACGCAATTTTTGGGACGTTGGCAGGCGGTTTTGTTAAACAGCTAGCGCTGTTTTATAGGTTAATATTTTTTGCTACCACTGGGATCTTCTATAACTCAGCTAATATCTCACAAACTGCAATGCCAATATAGAATCACAAACTACGTTACTATTAAGAGCGCTTAATAGTGTGTTATGGCATGAAATAGTCACAAAACAGAGAATTAAACTGTCACAGCAACAAGTAGCATGTGACATGTGAAAGTGAAAAACATGGACAAAACCAGAAAGATACAAATATACGAGTAAGATACTTACTAAAATAGTAAACGTGTTTAAATAATGTCAAGAATATTCAGAATAAAAGGAAACCTACTGACTATGTTAGGGAAGAAATGAAGATGCGTCAAAACCGTCAAGATGTTACTGAAATACACAGCGAATAGATGGAAATACACAGCGAATAGATGGAAATACACAGCGAATAGATGGAAATACACAGCGAATAGATGGAAATACACAGCGAATAGATGGAAATACACAGCGAATAGATGGAAATACACAGCGAATAGATGGAAATACACGGCGAATAGATGGAAATACACAGCGAATAGATGGAAATACACAGCGAATAGATGGAAATACACGGCGAATAGATGGAAATACACAGCGAATAGATGGAAATACACAGCGAATAGATGGAAATACACAGCGAATAGATGGAAATACACAGCGAATAGATGGAAATACACAGCGAATAGATGGAAATACACAGCGAATAGATGGAAATACACAGCGAATAGATGGAAATACACAGCGAATAGATGGAAATACACAGCGAATAGATGGAAATACACAGCGAATAGATGGAAATACACAGCGAATAGATGGAAATACACAGCGAATAGATGGAAATACACTCTAAAAAAATCTTTTTTAATCCCCCTCAATGCAGCAAAAACAGAATGATAGAGTAAAAATTGGAAACATAGAAAAGCCATAATGGAAAGAAATCTTTTGAGAGCATGCTGGAAAGATCAAATTGACAAGAGTGGTCACAAAAAGTGATTTTGTACACAAGCACAAAATGTAATAAGGATTTAATAGTAACTTGAATTTTCTACGTGAGCAATTATTGAAGATCTAATATGAAGCTATCAAACAAAAGTTTAAAATAATAAAATTACTGTGGTTATTAAACTTAAAACATTATACAAACACATTCAAACGGCAGTAAACCTAATAAAAATTATAACTCTGCACGAGGTTCAATTTAAATCAATGGAAAATGTTGTTGCTCTCAAAGGCAGTAAAACGAATGCATTATACTTCTTTTTTCTCGGTAAAGTGAAACGAAAGTGCTCACAGGTACGTTATAAGATGAAATGAAATATGTCAACCGGCTGAACCCTGGTCAGATTGATACATCTATTCGTTTTACACCGTCCAGTAGGCGGGAGGAAAGGACTGTTTATGCAAAACCAGGTAATAGACAACAAAATGAAGACGCGCCTGTGGAATTTATAGGAGACCATAACTAGTTACTCAAAGCAATCTTTGATGACGACGTTGAAATGTGTTCCGTGCTTTCTTTCGCTCGTTTGCGCGCAAATAAAACTGGGCAACATTTCGAAACATGTAAATCTATCCCCGTTATCAGGCGATAAAAACCAGAACAACGCCGTAATAACATTATGTTACAAGCCTGTACAACAACACTAACTAAACGCCTTTTATTTTTACCGGATAAATAATCCGCGTGTGGGAACTCGCTCCAGATGGGATTGCCGTTGTGGCTTGTTTTGTGTTATAAAGAATACAGCAGGAATACCATACATGCCCGCATGCAAGCACACACGGACGAACGTAAGCAAACATACGGGGTAATACATGCTAAATAGTGGACAAAATGTTTTTTTTTTAACTACGAAATATTTATATTAGGTTTTAAAACAGTATATTTCTTTATTATTCTGTAAATAATTTTTTTCTTTCTAAATTAGAAAATTGTATAAGTCTTTCTGAAGCAAAGAACTGGACAACAGGTAGAGTATTTTCTTCTTTTCGATTACGAGAACCTCTGCTTCAGGTAAGCGACTCTGCCATCACGAAAGCATAATTTTGCTTTATTATTAGTTCCAGCATATTATTATGTTCTTTTCTTTGTTATTTCCCTCTAAGATTCCTTTTCCGTCTTCTCACAAGGGGTTGTTATTGAGAGACACATCTATATGGCTCTAATATATATAGGTTTGCTTCAGACAAGCGTCTGATCCCACGCTATGCCATAAAATGCCTTTATTAACAGTTTAAGGACATTTTTATGTTCTTCTCTTTATTAATTCACTCTATCCTTTCTTTTCCTTCCTCTCACAGGTGGCTGTTTTTGAGAAACGAACATATAGAGCCTTAATATATGTAGGTTGCTTCAAGCGAGCGTCTGTGTCCACACTTTATCAGTTCAAGGAGATTTTGACGTTCTTCTCTTTATTAATTCACTCTATCCTTTCTTTTCCTTCCTCTCACAGGTGTCTGTTTTAGAGAAACAAACCTATATGGCCTTTATATATGTAGGTTTGCTTCAAGCGAGCGTCTGTGTCCACGCTATGCCATAAAATGCCTTTATTAACAGTTTAAGGAGATTTTTATGTTCTTCTCTTTATTAATTCACTCTATCCTTTCTTTTCCTTCCTCTCACAGGTGGCTGTTTTTGAGAAACGAACATATAGAGCCTTAATATATGTAGGTTTGCTTCAAGCGAGCGTCTGTGTCCACACTTTATCAGTTCAAGGAGATTTTGACGTTCTTCTCTTTATTAATTCACTCTATCCTTTCTTTTCCTTCCTCTCACAGGTGGCTGTTTTAGAGAAACCAACCTATATGGCCTTTATATATGTAGGTTTTCTTCAGACAAGCGTCTGTTCCCACGCTATACCATAAAATGCCTTTATTATCAGTTTAAGGAGATTTTTATGTTCTTCTCTTTATTAATTCACTCTATCCTTTCTTTTCCTTCCTCTCACAGGGGGCTGTTTTTGAGAAACGAACATATAGAGCCTTTATATATGTAGGTTTGCTTCAAGCGAGCGTCTGTGTCCACGCTTTATCAGTTCAAGGAGATTTTGACGTTCTTCTCTTTATTAATTCACTCTATCCTTTCTTTTCCTTCCTCTCACAGGTGTCTGTTTTAGAGAAACAAACCTATATGGCCTTTATATATGTAGGTTTGCTTCAAGCGAGCGTCTGTGTCCACGCTATGCCATAAATTGAATTTATTATCAGTTTAAGGAGATTTTGATGTTCTTCTCTTTATTAATTCACTCTATCCTTTCTTTTCCTTCCTCTCACAGGTGGCTGTTTTTGAGAAACGAACATATAGAGCCTTAATATATGTAGGTTTGCTTCAAGCGAGCGTCTGTGTCCACGCTTTATCAGTTCAAGGAGATTTTGATGTTCTTCTCTTTATTAATTCACTCTATCCTTTCTTTTCCTTCCTCTCACAGGGGGCTGTTTTTGAGAAAGAAACCTATATGCCCTTTATATTTGTAGGTTTGCTTCAAGCGAGCGTCTGTGTCCACGCTTTATCAGTTCAAGGAGATTTTGATGTTCTTCTCTTTATTAATTCACTCTATTCTTTCTTTTCCTTCCTCTCACAGGTGGCTGTTTTTTGAGAAAGAAACCTATATGGCCTTTATATATGTAGGTTTGCTTCAAGCGAGCGTCTGTCTCCACGCTATGCCGTAAATTGAATTTATTATCAGTTTAAGGAGATTTTTATGTTCTTCTCTTTATTAATTCACTCTATCCTTTCTTTTCCTTCCTCTCACAGGGGGCTGTTTTTTGAGAAAGAAACTTATATGGCCTTCATATATGTAGGTTTGCTACAAGCGAGCGTCTGTGTCCACGCTATGCCATAAATTGAATTTATTATCAGTTTAAGGAGATTTTTATGTTCTTCTCTTTATTAATTCACTCTATTCTTTCTTTTCCTTCCTCTCACAGGGGGCTGTTTTTGATAAACAAACCTATATGGCCTTTATATATGAGGTTTGCTTCAAGCGAGCGTCTGTGTCCACGCTTTATAAGTTCAAGGAGATTTTGATGTTCTTCTCTTTATTAATTCACTCTATCCTTTCTTTTCCTTCCTCTCACAGGGGGCTGTTTTTTGAGAAAGAAACTTATATGGCCTTCATATATGTAGGTTTGCTTCAAGCGAGCGTCTGTGTCCACGCTATGCCATAAATTGAATTTATTATCAGTTTAAGGAGATTTTTATGTTCTTCTCTTTATTAATTCACTCTATCCTTTCTTTTCCTTCCTCTCACAGGTGGCGGTTTTTGAGAAACGAACATATAGAGCCTTAATATATGTAGGTTTGCTTCAAGCGAGCGTCTGTGTCCACGCTTTATCAGTTCAAGGAGATTTTGACGTTCTTCTCTTTATTAATTCACTCTATCCTTTCTTTTCCTTCCTCTCACAGGTGTCTGTTTTAGAGAAACAAACCTATATGGCCTTTATATATGTAGGTTTGCTTCAAGCGAGCGTCTGTGTCCACGCTATGCCATAAATTGAATTTATTATCAGTTTAAGGAGATTTTTATGTTCTTCTCTTTATTAATTCACTCTATTCTTTCTTTTCCTTCCTCTCACAGGGGGCTGTTTTTGATAAACAAACCTATATGGCCTTTATATATGAGGTTTGCTTCAAGCGAGCGTCTGTGTCCACGCTTTATAAGTTCAAGGAGATTTTGATGTTCTTCTCTTTATTAATTCACTCTATCCTTTCTTTTCCTTCCTCTCACAGGGGGCTGTTTTTTGAGAAAGAAACTTATATGGCCTTCATATATGTAGGTTTGCTTCAAGCGAGCGTCTGTGTCCACGCTATGCCATAAATTGAATTTATTATCAGTTTAAGGAGATTTTTATGTTCTTCTCTTTATTAATTCACTCTATCCTTTCTTTTCCTTCCTCTCACAGGTGGCTGTTTTTGAGAAACGAACATATAGAGCCTTAATATATGTAGGTTTGCTTCAAGCGAGCGTCTGTGTCCACGCTTTATCAGTTCAAGGAGATTTTGACGTTCTTCTCTTTATTAATTCACTCTATCCTTTCTTTTCCTTCCTCTCACAGGTGTCTGTTTTAGAGAAACAAACCTATATGGCCTTTATATATGTAGGTTTGCTTCAAGCGAGCGTCTGTGTCCACGCTTTATCAGTTCAAGGAGATTTTGATGTTCTTCTCTTTATTAATTCACTCTATCCTTTCTTTTCCTTCCTCTCACAGGTGGCTGTTTTTGAGAAACGAACATATAGAGCCTTAATATATGTAGGTTTGCTTCAAGCGAGCGTCTGTGTCCACGCTTTATCAGTTCAAGGAGATTTTGATCTTCTTCTCTTTATTAATTCACTCTATCCTTTCTTTTCCTTCCTCTCACAGGGGGCTGTTTTTGAGAAAGAAACCTATATGCCCTTTATATTTGTAGGTTTGCTTCAAGCGAGCGTCTGTGTCCACGCTTTATCAGTTCAAGGAGATTTTGATGTTCTTCTCTTTATTAATTCACTCTATTCTTTCTTTTCCTTCCTCTCACAGGTGGCTGTTTTTTGAGAAAGAAACCTATATGGCCTTTATATATGTAGGTTTGCTTCAAGCGAGCGTCTGTCTCCACGCTATGCCGTAAATTGAATTTATTATCAGTTTAAGGAGATTTTTATGTTCTTCTCTTTATTAATTCACTCTATCCTTTCTTTTCCTTCCTCTCACAGGGGGCTGTTTTTTGAGAAAGAAACTTATATGGCCTTCATATATGTAGGTTTGCTTCAAGCGAGCGTCTGTGTCCACGCTATGCCATAAATTGAATTTATTATCAGTTTAAGGAGATTTTTATGTTCTTCTCTTTATTAATTCACTCTATTCTTTCTTTTCCTTCCTCTCACAGGGGGCTGTTTTTGATAAACAAACCTATATGGCCTTCATATATGTAGGTTTGCTTCAAGCGAGCGTCTGTGTCCACGCTATGCCATAAATTGAATTTATTATCAGTTTAAGGAGATTTTTATGTTCTTCTCTTTATTAATTCACTCTATTCTTTCTTTTCCTTCCTCTCACAGGGGGCTGTTTTTGATAAACAAACCTATATGGCCTTTATATATGAGGTTTGCTTCAAGCGAGCGTCTGTGTCCACGCTTTATAAGTTCAAGGAGATTTTGATGTTCTTCTCTTTATTAATTCACTCTATCCTTTCTTTTCCTTCCTCTCACAGGGGGCTGTTTTTTGAGAAAGAAACTTATATGGCCTTCATATATGTAGGTTTGCTTCAAGCGAGCGTCTGTGTCCACGCTATGCCATAAATTGAATTTATTATCAGTTTAAGGAGATTTTGATGTTCTTCTCTTTATTAATTCACTCTATTCTTTCTTTTCCTTCCTCTCACAGGGGGCTGTTTTTGATAAACAAACCTATATGGCCTTTATATATGAGGTTTGCTTCAAGCGAGCGTCTGTGTCCACGCTTTATCAGTTTAAGGAGATTTTGATGTTCTTCTCTTTATTAATTCACTCTATCCTTTCTTTTCCTTCCTCTCACAGGGGGCTGTTTTTTGAGAAAGAAACTTATATGGCCTTCATATATGTAGGTTTGCTTCAAGCGAGCGTCTGTGTCCACGCTATGCCATAAATTGAATTTATTATCAGTTTAAGGAGATTTTTATGTTCTTCTCTTTATTAATTCACTCTATTCTTTCTTTTCCTTCCTCTCACAGGGGGCTGTTTTTGATAAACAAACCTATATGGCCTTTATATATGAGGTTTGCTTCAAGCGAGCGTCTGTGTCCACGCTTTATCAGTTTAAGGAGATTTTTATGTTCTTCTCTTTATTAATTCACTCTATTCTTTCTTTTCCTTCCTCTCACAGGGGGCTGTTTTTGATAAACAAACCTATATGGCCTTTATATATGAGGTTTGCTTCAAGCGAGCGTCTGTGTCCACGCTTTATAAGTTCAAGGAGATTTTGATGTTCTTCTCTTTATTAATTCACTCTATCCTTTCTTTTCCTTCCTCTCACAGGGGGCTGTTTTTTGAGAAAGAAACCTATATGGCCTTTATATATGTAGGTTTGCATCAAGCGAGCGTCTGTGTCCACGCTATGCCATAAATTGAATTTATTATCAGTTTAAGGAGATTTTTATGTTCTTCTCTTTATTAATTCAGTCTATCCTTTCTTTTCCTTCCTCTCACAGGTGGCTGTTTTTTGAGAAAGAAACCTATATGGCCTTTATATATGTAGGTTTGCTTCAAGCGAGCGTCTGTGTCCACGCTATGCCATAAATTGAATTTATTATCAGTTTAAGGAGATTTTTATGTTCTTCTCTTTATTAATTCAGTCTATCCTTTCTTTTCCTTCCTCTCACAGGGGGCTGTTTTTTGAGAAAGAAACCTATATGGCCTTTATATATGTAGGTTTGCTTCAAGCGAGCGTCTGTGTCCACGCTATGCCATAAATTGAATTTATTATCAGTTTAAGGAGATTTTTGATGTTCTTCTCTTTATTAATTCACTCTATTCTTTCTTTTCCTTCCTCTCACAGGGGGCTGTTTTTGATAAACAAACCTATATGGCCTTTATATATGTAGGTTTGCTTCAAGCGAGCGTCTGTGTCCACGCTATGCCATAAATTGAATTTATTATCAGTTTAAGGAGATTTTGATGTTCTTCTCTTTATTAATTCACTCTATCCTTTCTTTTCCTTCCTCTCACAGGGGGCTGTTTTTGAGAAACAAACCTATATGGCCTTAATATATGAGGTTTGCTTCAAGCGAGCGTCTGTGTCCACGCTTTATCAGTTCAAGGAGATTTTGACGTTCTTCTCTTTATTAATTCACTCTATCCTTTCTTTTCCTTCCTCTCACAGGTGTCTGTTTTTGAGAAACAAACCTATATGGCCTTAATATATGAGGTTTGCTTCAAGCGAGCGTCTGTGTCCACGCTTTATCAGTTCAAGGAGATTTTGACGTTCTTCTCTTTATTAATTCACTCTATCCTTTCTTTTCCTTCCTCTCACAGGGGGCTGTTTTAGAGAAACAAACATATATGGCCTTAATATATGAGGTTTGCTTCAAGCGAGCGTCTGTGTCCACGCTTTATCAGTTTAAGGAGATTTTGACGTTCTTCTCTTTATTAATTCACTCTATCCTTTCTTTTCCTTCCTCTCACAGGTGGCGGTTTTTGAGAAACAAACATATATGGCCTTAATATATGAGGTTTGCTTCAAGCGAGCGTCTGTGTCCACGCTATGCCATAAATTGAATTTATTATCAGTTTAAGGAGATTTTTATGTTCTTCTCTTTATTAATTCACTCTATCCTTTCTTTTCCTTCCTCTCACAGGTGGCGGTTTTTGAGAAACAAACATATATGGCCTTAATATATGAGGTTTGCTTCAAGCGAGCGTCTGTGTCCACGCTATGCCATAAATTGAATTTATTATCAGTTTAAGGAGATTTTTATGTTCTTCTCTTTATTAATTCACTCTATCCTTTCTTTTCCTTCCTCTCACAGGGGGCTGTTTTAGAGAAACAAACATATATGGCCTTAATATATGAGGTTTGCTTCAAGCGAGCGTCTGTGTCCACGCTTTATCAGTTTAAGGAGATTTTTATGTTCTTCTCTTTATTAATTCACTCTATCCTATCTTTTCCTTCCTCTCACAGGGGGCTGTTTTAGAGAAACAAACATATATGGCCTTAATATATGAGGTTTGCTTCAAGCGAGCGTCTGTGTCCACGCTTTATCAGTTCAAGGAGATTTTGACGTTTTCTCTTTATTAATTCACTCTATCCTTTCTTTTCCTTCCTCTCACAGGTGTCTGTTTTAGAGAAACAAACCTATATGGCCTTTATATATATGTAGGTTTGCTTCAAGCGAGCGTCTGTGTCTACGCTATGCCATAAATTGCCTTTATTAACAGTTTAAGGAGATTTTTATGTTCTTCTCTTTATTAATTCACTCTATCCTTTCTTTTCCTTCCTCTCACAGGTGGCGGTTTTTGAGAAACGAACATATAGAGCCTTAATATATGTAGGTTTGCTTCAAGCGAGCGTCTGTGTCCACGCTTTATCAGTTCAAGGAGATTTTGATGTTCTTCTCTTTATTAATTCACTCTATCCTTTCTTTTCCTTCCTCTCACAGGGGGCTGTTTTTGAGAAAGAAACCTATATGCCCTTTATATTTGTAGGTTTGCTTCAAGCGAGCGTCTGTGTCCACGCTTTATCAGTTCAAGGAGATTTTGATGTTCTTCTCTTTATTAATTCACTCTATTCTTTCTTTTCCTTCCTCTCACAGGTGGCTGTTTTTTGAGAAAGAAACCTATATGGCCTTTATATATGTAGGTTTGCTTCAAGCGAGCGTCTGTGTCCACGCTTTATCAGTTTAAGGAGATTTTTATGTTCTTCTCTTTATTAATTCACTCTATCCTTTCTTTTCCTTCCTCTCACAGGGGGCTGTTTTAGAGAAACAAACATATATGGCCTTAATATATGAGGTTTGCTTCAAGCGAGCGTCTGTGTCCACGCTTTATCAGTTCAAGGAGATTTTGACGTTTTCTCTTTATTAATTCACTCTATCCTTTCTTTTCCTTCCTCTCACAGGTGTCTGTTTTAGAGAAACAAACCTATATGGCCTTTATATATATGTAGGTTTGCTTCAAGCGAGCGTCTGTGTCTACGCTATGCCATAAATTGCCTTTATTAACAGTTTAAGGAGATTTTTATGTTCTTCTCTTTATTAATTCACTCTATCCTTTCTTTTCCTTCCTCTCACAGGTGGCGGTTTTTGAGAAACAAACATATATGGCCTTTATATATGTAGGTTTGCTTCAAGCGAGCGTCTGTGTCCACGCTATGCCATAAATTGCCTTTATTATCAGTTCCAGGCGTTATCATTATCATTTGCCTGCTAATTCTCTCCAACCTTTCTTTTTCTTGGTTTTAAAAGGTGCTGTTTTTAAGAGACAAATCTGAATGGCTTTAATGGAGGGTAGATTTTCTTCAGGTAAGCGACTCTGCCCACGCTGTACCATATTTTTCTTTAATTATCAGTTCCAGGATATTATGTTTTATCAATAGTAATTCTTTCTAACGTTCATTTTAATTCTTCTTACAAAGGGCTGTTTTAGATAGACATGTCTCAATGGCCCTATTAGATGGTAGGTTTACTTCAGGTAAGCTACTCTTCCCACCCTATTTTTCCATTTTATTAGTACTGGAATGTTTTTTTCTACTCGTAAGTTCGTGCTATAGTCTATAACAGATATATCAATTCCCCAGAACTGTATCTATTTAGTACCATCGTACTACTTTCAACCTTTTCGATTTTTAATCAAATAAAAGAGGAAGCACATGTTTCTTTCATTATACGCCCAATCTCAGGGGGACTGGTATTTTTGTACTGAAAAACATTTAATGTAGCTCAACTGTAATATTTTGACTTCTTGAGACATGCTCCGCTTTAACTTTGATATTTCAACAATAATTGAGTCGGATTTTTAAATATAGGAGCCCGAAAAGCAAACACTTCCAGTTATAAAGAGTTAATACATATTTCTAATATAAGATTTTTATGATGCACCGCTTAGTCTACATTTCCAATATATCTATTATTTTTTCCCGCTCACTCTACAGTTTAAGCCTCAATTCAATAAATAAAAACCATATAATACTTTTTTAAAGGTTAAATTCCTTTGGAAATCCACTCTATTGATGCTCTTTTAAACACTGTTTATATTTCATTATCTAACCTCAAGCGTACGTTCAAACCAAGTTCAATGTACACCCAAGAGGACAAAATCTGGCCAGTTTATCTTTAACAAGTATTTGCCGTTGAAACTGTCTTTTTTAATAATCATCATGAGTTTTTTTATCTTATATTATTTTTCGCTTTAACCGTTATGCTCCTAATGCGAATTAAAAAACTCAGTTGTCAAAAATCTAAAAAAGAAAACACTGACTGTATCACAAAGAAATAAAATATAACGAGTTGTAAGACATCAGGTAAAAATGTCTTTTTCATAAGACATTATTGTAACTATTGCTCCTATATATGTATTTTTTCTTTGGAACTTGTATAGTGTTTGAAGTGATAGGGTTGATATTTATTATAAAATCATAATTTAAAGTGAGAAACATCAAGACAATGTAGACTATTACTTCAAAAAAATACAATGAATATATAATAATGAAGACAAAACAAAAATATTTCAACAGGTTTAGTCGATCGATTACAGTATCGTTTCCAACTCTGAAGTGAGAAACTCGTCCCCACTACAAGTTAAATTGGAATTTTAAAAATTTCATTTCGTTTTTGCAGAGCCTATAAATGAATAAGTATTTTTCAAAGATACATTTAAATTACTCCTCTTTGAGTCAACTTTGACATATCTGGGCAAGAGTTTCTGGTTTAAAACTTTCAAGATAAAACAAATATTGTGTTAGCAAAAATGTTTGTTAAACAAAACACAATTTATCTAGACAATTATGCTTAACCCAATGTGTTTGTAATTATATTTATATTTGTGATAAACATTTATTTTAATATGCACTGATATTTTGTTAAATGCAGAGCCACACTGTAAGACTGCTCTCCCCGATACTATCAGGGGTTACTTAGGCAATATGAATACACACTCACCCTGAACAGATGTAAACCTTATTCTGTATATCCAAGACAAAATATTATTATGCCCTGAAACTTGATTTACTTTATAAAACAAAAGCAACAATAATTTACGAAATTCATATTCATAGTTATAAACTTAAATTATAAAGGTAAGTAAACTACAAATTTTTTAATGGTGTCTATAACACTAAATGCACAGACTGTAAACAATTCTATATCAGTACAATGAAAATATTGGAAAGAACCCAAATACCACAAAAAATAATAAAAAATAACAAATAAAACTAGTTAATTAAGATTAAACCCTTATGTACATTTCGATCACCGTGCCATCATCAGAGGGTCTTGTTACAAAATTACAATCTAGCAAACAACTAGTTACAAACTAAAATGATGATGTAACTTCTTGCTTGATAGATTGTAATTTTGTAACAAGACCCTCTGATGATGATGACATGGTCATCGAAATGTACATAAGGGTTTAATCTTAAGTACCTTGTTTTATTTGTTTTTTTTTATTATTTTTTGCGGTATTGGGGTTCTTTCTAATATTTTTATTGTAATATATTGTACCACTGTGTTCTTGATATTGTGAATTCTACATCAGCTACACAAAAAAAGGATTTGGTCGATATAGAGAACAATTAAATTCACACCCCATTGTTTAACATACAAATCAAACGTAGTAACACCATAAAAGGTTAGGCGTTGAAAAAGTAAGAAGACACTAAAACAAAGAATAATACACAAATATTTGTATATGTAAGAATACTCGGGTTGTTACAAACAGAAACCTAATCTAAGAGATCAAGTGCAAATTAATAATGAGAAAATACAATCAAACACTAAACATAAGAACCTCTTAACGATATTAAACAGAATAAACTAAAAAACAAACGCAAGAATAAATATGACAGTAACGTAGCCATCTTTCAACAACCCTCAGTTTTGATGATGCGACAGCAGATCTACGTCCCAACCTCAAAGAAAGCGCAATAACTGTAATATATAAACAGATTTTATTTTATGAAATACTTTTAAAGGTAAGTGATTAGTGGTGAATTGCTATGAATATACCAAAGCTTGAAAAAATCTGATAATATTTAAATTTATAGATTATAATAAATATTTAATTTTTTAAAAAATGTATGAAATAAACGAAATAGTTTGTATAATTTTAAAGTAGACGTTACTTAATTTTACTTCAAAGTTACAATTTTAAAGTTATTGATACATAAGTTAATACAAATTTTAAAATTAGGTTGTAGGCTATTTTAATGAAGTACTTTTCCTTGGAGTGTATACTTCACACACTACTAATGTAAACGAATTTTAAATCGGGCTTCTCAAGTGTATATAAAGTCGGACGGAATCGTGGAAGAAACTGTTGCTTTTATAATGCCATAAATTCCAGAAAAACGGCACGTCAGTGTAGATATATTGTATTCGTTATGGGATAAAGTAATTGCGTAAAGCGACGCCGTGGTGTAACAATGACGGCATTGGGAAAAGGTTGAAATAGGTAAACTTGTTGTGTTAAGACGGGTTTAAGCAGACAAACAGATAAATAAATAATGTGAGGTCGAGGAGAAGGATACCGCGCGGCAGACGGACAAACAGACAGGCGTTCTCGTGTCGTTGTGGTGTAGTAGCTCGGTTCATAACGCGCGCACACATACACACAAACACACACACGCAACACACACACGCACACACACTCACACCGAAATAATTATTAAGAATTCCATTCTTCCCCTCCTTTGCGGTGTCGATGCCCTGTCCCCCTCTACTACTGGCGTGGGACAAGCAACTCAGTCAAGTGCTCTCAGTCTCGCTCTTAGTATACCGCAGAAAACAGCTCGGTCAAGGCTAGCGGCCGCGACTAGTGTCAGTGTATCAGTGAGAACATGTGCCGTTGGGATTCTTGTGTCTGACATAACCATCAGATAGGACTTATTAAAGGCTATCAGGGAAGTAAACTGTAGAAATATTTTATATTTAAAAGTCGTCCATCCTAAATCGAGTTACCGGCTAGAAACTTTATGAATCATGATTAATGCTCATTACTTTTAGCGGTAAGTTAAAATTTACTGTTTTAAAGTATTTAGTTTAAAATGTTTTAAAATTTACCTTTATCCTTGCAAGCATATATTTTTTAAAGTAACAAAGTAGTACATTGTGTAAATCTATTAGCTATAATAATGTAAAGATTTCTCTTAATTTGTAACCATTTTTAAAAGTTTATATCTCATTATGTTTAAAAAAAAAGTGAAGTTTTATTGCTAAATAAATTTTAAAGTTTAACAGTTTTTATAGCAATAGTGGAAAATAATGTGAACTACCTACTAACCACTCGTTCAAGTTTCCGGTTCTTGTGTAAAGCATCAAACTCTTATTCTGGTTCGAAAATTACTGACTTAAAAACATTGACAGCTTTTAAAAATTAGGAGCAAATATTATTTTATTTCCCCTTCATATTTCCTATTACATTTCCTTTCAAACTAAATCTGGAGTGTACAATAAAGTTAATATTACACTGAAATGTAAAAACATTTATTACAAAGTCGCGTAAAAAAATGTTTCTAATTTATTATTTTTTAAAGTCATTTGAAAAGGTTTTTCTTGGTATAAAAATTAAAGTATTCTAATTTGTGGTGAAAAATATATGTTTCCACAATTTTGTTTTAATTTCATTCCAGTAAATTTCTGAGTATAGTGAACAAGTTTACTTAAAAAAATTAATAGTTGTCTTATAAATATAAAGAAAATACAGATTTCTCTTTACTGTATTGGTTTAGAGAAGTGATTTTAATCTACATGTGATGATGAGTAGAATGTAGATTAACAATATTCACTAGACGTAATGGTAGAATAACCGAGTTGGTATATAAATATTATTTGTTAAGATTTTGCACTCTCATTTTAGTATTATCTAAATATCTCGCCAATGAATAGTCTTATTACAAAAAGTACTTACTTTAAATAATAATAAAATATTACCATCATTATAACTGCAGCATTAACTTGATTAATAAAACACGAAGGAAGGTTAGGTAGTAAAGTAGGTTTTATAAAGTAGTAGAATATTATTTTGTAAAGTTCACCAGTAATAATTTTATTTTAATTATAAGATATAATTATTAGTTACAGAAAGATTATAAGATATAATTATTAGTTAAAAAAAGATTATAAGATACTGAAAACAAATTAGTTAACTTAATCCGAAGGAGTAAAGTGCCTAAATTAGATTTTATTTATTGATTTCCCCTATTAAAGTAATTCAATTCAGTTAATATGATGTATAAATTAATTCAACCAGGTTATCGGTTAACATCATATATAAGTACAAATGAAGCCTCATCATCATCATCATCATCCTCTCATATATATATATATATATATATATATATATATATATATATATATATATATATATATATCGCAATATGTATTCTTGTGTATTAATAAAGAACCAACATCATCAGGAATATTAAACAATGAATTGTTTAATATTCCTGATGATATTTTTACTGTTAGTCAACAAAAAGCTTTGAATTGTAAATTCAATTATAATTCTTGCATTTGTATTTTGACTTAGTTCTTTATATATATATATATATATATATATATATATATATATATATATATATATATAATATTTAAATACACAGGTTTATATAAATACCAGTAACACACTAGTGCAAATTTAAAAATGTATTTAAAGTTTATTTAAAAATGCAATCAAAATAATTGTTATTATATAAAACCTTTTTCAATATTTACTGCATTTTTTGTAATAAGCTTGAAATAAATATTCAAGATTTTGTTACATCCCATTAGTATTAACTATGTTTTAGTTTTTTAATTAATTTTGTTAATTCTGAATATTGTATTCTGAGATATCTATTTTACTTAATATGTACAATTTGTAAGAAATATAGTCTTCTACTTAAAACTAACAGGAATTTTGGAATTGCCGATGAAATAAACACTTCATGTCTCTTTGATTGAAGTATTATTTTGTTCGAATCAAAGTCCATATTACGAAATCACAATTTGCAACAAATTATAACAAAAACAGAAATATATTTTTACTACAAAAAAATTAATGTGTTTTACAAGAAACAAAAGTTTACCTTTTGAATGTGAAATATAAATATAATAAAATGTCTACATTTAAAATTTCGTAATTTATACTGTGAATATACTGTCGAAGCGGTAAAGAGTTTTATATTCATTTCCAGGGTTTGCCTATTTGTGTAAGTTTTATAAATCAAAAATTATTTACAGCCCTAAATTTAAGTTGTTTCTGTTAGTTTTTTTATAAAAGGAAATTTACGCCCTAATTTTATAAAATGAAGCTACAAGTAAGGTCTTAAAGGTGCATTTTTCTTAAAGAATATTTTACGTATATAGTATAATACAGGTTGTAGAAGAGTTATACCAATACTAAGATAATAGATAGATAAGACAGTAATCTATATAGAAATGGTCATTGAATAAAGAAATACCAGGTAGATATAGTACAACATTTATCCAGTTTAAAATATTGTATACAAAATGTCTAATGAGATTAATATGCCAGATATTTCAACAATATTTAAAGGATAAAAATACGAACATCAAAATGTACAGAACTATCACTTGTTTAATTTTAAAACGTAAAACTGTTCGGGGATAAAGGACAATGAAAATAAAAATATGTTTGAATTGTCTCGATAGACTATAATATCTAATGGTGATCCACAGACTTATTGTGGGTTAATCTTAAGACCTACTATAAACTAAGAATTTCAAGAACTCGTTCACAGGGTAAATTTGTTGAGAAAACATATGGAGAATGGCAGTATAGGTTTAATAATGGTACTTGAAAGTCTTCTATTTAAAACCACAAATTTACAAAACCATTAAATTTATTCTATTTGAAAATGATTGCATCATCTTTTCTATTCATTTCTTCTAAGAGGTCCTGCTAGATCTCTCTAAATACGCAGAGTTCTGTTATATTTTCAGAGCTGAGTCCTGTTGAGTAAAGTAAATGTCTGGTTTTCATAGAGGTTGAGCCCTGTTGAGTAATGTAGCCGTCTGCCTTTCATAGAGGCTGAGCTGTGTTGAGTAAATTAGTCTTCTTCCTTTCATAGCTGCTGAGTCCTGTTGAGTAAAGTAAATGTCTGCTTTTCATAGACGCTAAGCTGTGTTGAGTAAATTAGTCTTCTTCCTTTCATAACTGCTGTGTCCTTTTAAGTAAAGTCGTCGTCTGCCTTTCATAGATGCTGACTCCTATTGAGTAAAGAAATCGTGTCTGCCTCTCATAGGTGCTGAGTATTGTTGAGTAAAGTCATAGTCTGCCTTTCATAACTGCCGAGTCTTGCTGAGTAAAGAAATTGGGTCTGCCTTTCATTGATGCTGAGTTCTGTTGCATAAGTGGGCGTCTACTTCTCATAGCGGCTGACTCCTGTCGAGTAAAGTAATTGTCTGCCTTTCATAGAGGTTCAGCCCTGTTTACGGAATTAGTCATCTGCCTTTCATATATGATGAGTCGTATTAAATAAAGTAATCGTCTGCCTTTCACAGCTGCTGAGTTCTGTTGAATAAAGTAGTCATCTACTTTTCATAGCTGCTGAGTCCTGTTGAGTAAAGTAATTGTCTGCCTTTCATTGAGGTTGAGCCATGTTTACTAAAGTAGTCATCTGCCTTTCTTAGAGGATGAGTTGTATTGAATAAAGTAATCGTCTACATTTCATATCTGCTGAGTCCTGTTGAGTAAAGAAATTGCGTCTGCCTTTCATAGGTACTGAGTTCTGTTGAGTAAGTAGTCGTCTACTTTTCATAGCTGCTGAGTTCTTCTGAGTAAAGTAATTGTCTGTTTTCATAGCGGTTGAGCCCTTTTAAGTAAAATAGTCTTCTGCCTTTCGTAGGTGCTGAATCCTGTTGAGGAAAGAAATCGTGTCTGCCTTTCATAGCTGCTTAGTCCTGTTGAGTAAAGTAATAGTTATAGCGATTTTGACCCTATTTTGGATGTCCTCCATCTCTCAGAACTATATATACGCTGCTAGAACAGTACACATATAGCTTTGATAGAGGGAGTTCATCTATATTGCATTTGAATTCATGAAATAAGATTTTCAAATGAAACTTTCAACACCTATCGCAAGAATGGCTTTCAAAAATTAAGGAATAATTCATTTTTTTGTCATTGACTGCTTTTATAGGAAAAAACACCTAATTATAGGATGGGTCGATGTAATAACATTGTGAGAAGTTATGAGTTTTCATTGTTATTTCACTTGATTCCCCGCCATGGTTACCTACTAAAGCAGACGGAATTTCTTTGCAAAATGATTTAATTTTGAGTAGGAAAATTGTAAGTCCTAATAAAAGAATACTTAATTCTTCTTCTTCTTAACTCAGATACAAATTTCAAATTCCAGAAACGAATTTACAATATTTGGTATACGTGAAGAACAAAAGTACAGGTCCGTGATAATTTCATCCCGGTAGAACTGTACTGAAAGTTAGAAGCGTAAATAGCATTAATAAGATAAGAAATTTGAAACAAGTTTAAACGAATAAAGCAATCGAATCGTTGGACTTCAGGAACATTTGCGCTCTCTCATCCAAGCTTAAATATTGAAAGTCATTATTGCCGAGAAAATGGGCTGCCCCTGGTGTAGACTTTGAAATGTAGACACCGTAAAATCTATATAGAATGATTGATCGAGCATTTAGTAGCAAAGCTGCTTTTCGGTGTGGAGT
>JBAIZL010000037.1:130000-142500 GCA_036971475.1 Prosapia bicincta | reverse complement strand
GGTTACTCGATTACTCAAAGGTTTAGCGGCTGAAATGTATAACAAGGGGATAGAAAAGTTGGAGCATCGTTTCCAAAAGTGTTTGGACAGAAACGGTGATTATGTGGAAAAATAGCGTAAGTTTTAAGCTTTAAATTGATGTATTACATTAAGAATAAAAATAAAGCTGTCTATGTTTAAACATTATGGGAACCTTAGTTTACGAGGGAATAACCCTCGTATATAACTCTCGTATATTATTTTTGTCATCTGGCAACAAACCCGAAAGCTATGATCATTCATCGAAATATTCCTTAGGTTGTAGTTAGCTATTAGTATATCAATAGATATTATATTAAAAATTTATTTTTAAAAAAAGAAAAATTCAATAAAAAAATGATTAAAACATTTGCTTCAATTTATTTTTGTCGCCTTTTAGAGTGAAGCAATATTGAAATGTACATAGTAGATTTTTATTTAAAACAAATATTAGTGTCTAATAAAGAAATAAACCATTGCAAAAACACGTTTTGACATTCACTGCCGACATTTTATTGGATTTCCACTAAAAAAGTTTTCAAACATTATCACGGAACTGTGGACACAGATTTTCACTTGTAAATTTCAGCCGGGACGAGCCGTGGGGACCCGTTACACGTTATCTGCCACAACATAGTACCTGGGCTTTAATTAGCTGCTGTATCGCTGGAATTTTTATTGGCAACAGAACGCTCGTCTCCCTTCAGGCCACTGCTACAAGCTAAACAACTATTGTAATTCTGTAACAATCCGCTTTCAATTATTGCGAATAACAAAACACTTAAATTCCATTATTGTAATTGTTGTTTTAATTTTAGCAAATAAACTTCAACACTGCAATTGTTTCATTACTACCAACAAATGCATGAAGTAGATATGAAACTGGAGAAGGTTTAAAGTACTGTAATCAATACGTTTACTATTAAATTTAATTTTCAATTACACAGTAAATAAATTATAATTCCAAATGCTTCACATATATTTGTATTTAATGACATAAATGTTTTAAGATTACAAATTCATTTTCCCTGTTGAGTTTATTGCAAGTAGATTTTAATTAATCTGCACATTTAAACAATTTTTACTGGTTTGTGTGAGGATCAATAAAGTAAACTTCTCCTGTTATTAAGGTCACATTTTTACACGACATTCAAAGATTGGTACCACTTCTTATACTTATACTTTATACTGTAAAAACTTTATAATAAAATAATTAAATGTACACATTTTAGAAAAGTTATTTTTGTAAAACCGGCAGTATTTGCTCTTATTACGTTGGTAGTGTAATCTATTTATTTTGTCTTTATTTTCTACTTCATTTCGTAGTTTTAGAATGATTAAGCAGTATGATTATGTTCGCCTATGAATAGGCAAGAGTTGTGAACAAAGCTAGGAAGGAGGGTATTAGAGGAGATTAAGTGAGGGAGTGCGTAGAGTCACGCACCTGTATACCTATTCTCTATTGGACCGCGCCCTCTTGTAGGGGAAGGAAGTAGTGTAGAACATTGAGGAGATTAAGTGGGGGAGTGCGTACAGTCACGTACCTGTATACCTATTCTCTATTGGACCGCACCCTCTTGTAGGGGAAGGAAGTAGTGTAGAACATTGAGGAGATTAAGTGAGGGAGTGCGTAGGGTCACGTAACTGTATACCTATTCTCTATTGGACCGCGCCCTCTTGTAGGGGAAGGAAGTAGTGTAGAACATTGAGGAGATTAAGTGAGGGAGTGCGTAGGGTCACGTAACTGTATACCTATTCTCTATTGGACCGCACCCTCTTGTAGGGGAAGGAAGTAGTGTAGAACATTGAGGAGATTAAGTGAGGGAGTGCGTAGGGTCACGTAACTGTATACCTATCCTCTATTGGACCGCGCCCTCTTGTAGGGGAAGGAAGTAGTGTAGAACATTGAGGAGATTAAGTGAGGGAGTGCGTAGAGTCACGTACCTGTATACCTATTCTCTATTGGACCGCGCCCTCTTGTAGGGGAAGGAAGTAGTGTAGAACATTGAGGAGATTAAGTGAGGGAGTGCGTAGGGTCACGTAACTGTATACCTATTCTCTATTGGACCGCACCCTCTTGTAGGGGAAGGAAGTAGTGTAGTACATTGAGGAGATTAAGTGAGGGAGTGCGTAGGGTCACGTAACTGTATACCTATTCTCTATTGGACCCGCCCTCTTGTAGGGGAAGGAAGTAGTGTAGAACATTGAGGAGATTTTGCAGGAACTGCAGCAAATATTGGACAGTCTTGAGGCGTCACTTAACTCTGTGAACTTAGGCAGTGTGTTTATCTAAATCTTAGAAGATAAAGGTGGTGAAATAAGAAGAAAGTAGAGACGGAGGGTGTTTCTTACTTTTTGTCCAAAATACACATAAATAATGCTATTTCTGGTGATATTTAGTAGCTCGATGTCAATCCACACAAACCCAAACTCGTTGCTCCCGACCGGGTGACTATCGTCAAGCCCCTTATCCGTGCTACCAAATGTCCTAGTTTTAGGTCTGGGCTATTCACCGGACGTTCCTAGGACGCTACGATACTCCAACCAGACACTAAGACTTCTTCCGGGACCAGTAGGACCCTCTTCACGATCAGGTTTTCTGTACCTTCGATTCGATGAACAGTATTTTGTGTTTTGTGTAAAAGTTGTAACAAGAAATAGAGATGGTGAAAAGGTCAAGTTTTAGTACCTGTCCTCTCTACTCTAATCTCCAAATCCTAAAATTACACAAATATAGACGCGCATATAGGAAAGTGTCTACTATCAAGCGTATTGAATCCACGTCCCTGCCACGAATCCAATACAAGCTCTTAACTCCCGCCTGAATGTCCTGTATCAGGCTATATCCCGTGGTAACGTGAACTTGCTGTGACCTCCAACCAGACACTACAGTATCGCCCATTACTACTTGGAACCAATAGAACGTTCCGAACACCCAAGTTCTCCCTATCTCCAAGTAGTGCAATAGGGGTGGCTTTAAGTAAGGGCCGAATACTCAGACTCGATTCGATGGACACAACTAACGCCTCTTCTGTTTATACTTATGTAGAGGGAGACAACAAACAAATAATGTAAACAAAACTGGTCGTCCTTCCGCCAGCAAAGGGGCTCGCCTAGACGTCACGCTGCTGTCACATGTTAAACACTTTACGGTTGGAACACAAGAGTGACAAATTAATTACTGCATTACATTACCCATTAAAATGACCTAAAACCTATTAAATTAGCCACAGAGGGGTGTTGGGAAACTGGGTCGCTAATTATTTTAACAAAGGTTAAGCGGTATTATACAGGTCCTTAAATACAACCTTTCTAACAAAATTGTTAACCCAAAATTTAACTTTTTTCATATTGTTTGAAAAGCTATTCAATCTCTTAGTTGACACTCTCGTATATCTTGTTTAAATTGTCAATCGTTAATTAAATACTTTTTATTCATCCACTCAAGTTTAAATATATTTTTTTAACTTGAGCGCAATACAATTTTTCAAATATTATTTCAATAATTAAATGTAATGAATTAATTTTAGTTTTATATGGGAGAAAAACGTTTCACAAAAGGGGCAACGTTTGCAATATAGTTATTTCGTCCCATTTGTCTTGAAATAAGTGATAACATATGATATAATAAAACAGTTGATTTTTTATTATAGGTTATGTGGTAGAACAGCTGTTGCAACGCATAGGTTATGTTACTTTATTTTTAATAACTGTAATTATTTAATAAAAGTAACTGAATTTATATTTTCCTAAGTAGGAATTGACTTTAAAACATTTGTGTTTATTTTACTTGTATTTATGTGGCTTTTATCTTACATATCATTAGACTTAGACATTCAAGTCCAAGGCTAGCAGCCCTCGATAGGTTTTGTGTACACAAGGCAAGCTCTACCCTGACGTCCAGGATCGCGATATAAGCTGGAATCGATAGACGCTATGCCTGGAAACTAATATTATAAAAATTCCCGCCCTAACTAACGCCCGCTAATACGGGTTGAACTTATTGCTATGGGCGTTTGGATTCCACAGATTCTCCCGCCATGATTCCCGCAACGTTTAATATTGGCCGCAATATTTTACCCTTCCCATAACTCCACGATGAGTTATTGCCCTCACGCTGGGATCATTCCCTGGAAGCCGAAACTTTCTCCCGAGTTTATTACTTACAGATACAGACAAATACTTGTGTATATTACCAAAGACTAGTCGCTTTTATTATGCAATTATGTAATACCTGACGTGTAATACATTTTGCTATTATTGCACGTGGGATTACTAAGTACGAGAGATTTTATACAAGACGTCATCTAATATTTATATTTATCATCACTATTTACTTGTATATATATCAATTTTTTTAGGACTAGAAGGAAACACTCATCATATATTCGATATAAATATAGTAGAGTCTCGATAATTCGAGGTAGATGGGACCGAGACCCCCACGGGTTACCGAAAACTCGGATTACAGTACGTTCGTGAGCATTAGAAAAAATTAGGAGTTTTAATGGACCCCAACACTATAAATACAAATCCACTAAATATGCTTATATAACTTTATATAAACATTTCTTGGAAGTCCGACTCATTCCTTTCCATACCGTATTGATATGAACATTTCTTGGAAGCCTGACTCATTCCTTTCCATACCATATTGGTATGAACATTTCTTGGAAGCCCGACTCATAAATATCCTCTCATACCGTATTTGATATAATAATATCTTGGAAGCCCGACTCATTCCTTTCCATACCGTATTGATATGAACATTTCTTGGAAGCCTGACTCATTCCTTTCCATACCATATTGGTATGAACATTTCTTGGAAGCCCGACTCATAAATATCCTCTCATACCGTATTTGATATAAAGATATCTTGGAAGCCCGACTCATTCCTTTCCATACCGTATTGATATGAACATTTCTTGGAAGCCTGACTCATTCCTTTCCATACCATATTGGTATGAACATTTCTTGGAAGCCCGACTCATAAATATCCTCTCATACCGTATTTGATATAAAGATATCTTGGAAGCCCGACTTATTCCTTTCCATGCCGTATTGATATGAACATTTCTTGGAAGCCTGACTCATTCCTTTCCATACCATATTGGTATGAACATTTCTTGGAAGCCCGACTCATAAATATCCTCTCATACCGTATTTGATATAAAGATATCTTGGAAGCCCGACTCATTCCTTTTCATACCGTATTGATATGAACATTTCTTGGAAGCCTGACTCATTCCTTTCCATACCATATTGGTATGAACATTTCTTGGAAGCCCGACTCATAAATATCCTCTCATACCGTATTTGATATAAAGATATCTTGGAAGCCCGACTTATTCCTTTCCATGCCGTATTGATATGAACATTTCTTGGAAGCCTGACTCATTCCTTTCCATACCATATTGGTATGAACATTTCTTGGAAGCCCGACTCATAAATATCCTCTCATACCGTATTTGATATAAAGATATCTTGGAAGCCCGACTCATTCCTTTCCATACCGTATTGATATGAACATTTCTTGGAAGCCTGACTCATTCCTTTCCATACCATATTGGTATGAACATTTCTTGGAAGCCCGGCTCATAAATATCCTCTCATACCGTATTTGATATAAAGATATCTTGGAAGCCCGACTCATTCCTTTCCATACCGTATTGATATGAACATTTCTTGGAAGCCTGACTCATTCCTTTCCATACCATATTGGTATGAACATTTCTTGGAAGCCCGACTCATAAATATCCTCTCATACCGTATTTGATATAAAGATATCTTGGAAGCCCGACTTATTCCTTTCCATGCCGTATTGATATGAACATTTCTTGGAAGCCTGACTCATTCCTTTCCATACCATATTGGTATGAACATTTCTTGGAAGCCCGACTCATAAATATCCTCTCATACCGTATTTGATATAAAGATATCTTGGAAGCCCGACTCATTCCTTTCCATACCGTATTGATATGAACATTTCTTGGAAGCCTGACTCATTCCTTTCCATACCATATTGGTATGAACATTTCTTGGAAGCCCGACTCATAAATATCCTCTCATACCGTATTTGATATAAAGATATCTTGGAAGCCCGACTCATTCCTTTCCATACCGTATTGATATGAACATTTCTTGGAAGCCTGACTCATTCCTTTCCATACCATATTGGTATGAACATTTCTTGGAAGCCCGACTCATTCCTTTCCATACCGTATTGATATGAACATTTCTTGGAAGCCCGACTCATTCCTTTCCATACCGTATTGATATGAACATTTCTTGGAAGCCTAGTTGAAGAAACAAAAATTAAAATTAATATCATTACTAGTTACAATTTAACGTTATCGTCTATTATTACTCATCATTACCATAAGCCAGCTTATATGGGTGATAACAGAAATGTTATAAATGTTTGTCCTAAATGTTGAAGAAAGATAAATTTCTAAATGCTGTGAATTGCAAGGTAAAATAAATGCTGTAATTATTTGAACATAAAACAAGTTCTATAAACAAAATTTCGTTAAAGTCGATTCCTACTTAGGTCGACAAAGAAAAATTTTATTTTAGTTACTTTTTATTAAATAATAGCTATTAATATAAAACAGCTGTTCTACCACATTACCTAAAACATAAAATCAGCTGTTATACGATACCATATCCTATCACTTATTTCAACACAAAAGGGACGGAGTAACTATATTGCATACCTTGCCCCTTTCGTGAAATGTTTTCTTCCATATAAAACTAAAATTAATTCCTTGAATTTAATGAATGAATTAATAGTTTTTTTTAACTGCATTAACATCTAGTGTCATCCACTACAAGTTTATAAACATCTATTTGAACTTGAGTAGACTGATAAAAAGTGGGCCTATATTATTAACGATTGAATATTTAACAAGATATATAATAATATATATGAAAAAATATATATATATATTTATACTGCAATTTTATGCACTGCAGAATGAACGAATGTACTCCAGATAATAACTATTCATCATATATTTATTTTTGAAAGCGGAGTACGGACTGTTAAATTATAAAAGAATTTCTTCACCCTGTGCAAGTTATTCTTATATTGTGTTTGATAAATTTTAATATATGATCAATATTATTCAAATTTATGAAGGAAAATAAAAACAAATAAAACATTTGATGATGTTGTTAATAATAATTATAATGATAGGATAATATGTTTATAAATAAACACAACAAGAGTAACAGCAGTATTGTTGTTTCAGAACCGACTCGCTTGGGCTGTACTTGTGAAGTTAGCCGTGCCACTGCATTGACGAGGGCTGGGACACACGACGCATTCCCACAAGTGAACGTAAACCAGATCCATCTAATGCTGAGAAAGTTTGTCCCAAAACTAACTGTAAAACTCTACTGTTTCTAAACGCGAAGGAAAACAGTAAAACCGATCACTAGAGAGAACTGTTTTCCCACTTCGATGTATTTATTTTCGCATCCAGCAGAGTTTATTCATTGAATGCAGCTTGTTAAATATTCGAATGTTTGGTTTGGAAAATAGAACGTGTGTGAATAGTTTTAAAACAATTTCAGTAACGTTATGTGTACACACATATTGGGTGAGTTAATAAACGAATTAAATTTATCAAATTATGTTCAACGTGGTTTTGTTATCCGGCAATTAGTTTTAACATTTAGTATAGACCAGTGGCTCCCAAGCTTTTTCATTTCACGTACTCCTAAAAATGTGTTTCCAATGACAAGTATTGTTTATTCCCCGACGTGGTTAGGACAAAGAGTGATTACATGACCCCCTTGTAAGTAATGGGAAGAGCGGGGTCCTTGAGTGTGTATACGATATTTTGTGTGGGCAGCACGACAGACGGTTCCTTGAAAGTTTCCTGTTATCAAATCGTAGACCCGTTCCTGCATTTGTTATTTGCACCTAAATCTGGAATAGTTGTTTCCCATAGCTATTCTAACCTGTGCTTTCAGTTACACACAAACATTCAAGCTCCCCGTAATTTCCGAAAAACAACATACCCACCATCTTGTTAACTATTAGTGTAGCCTTGCGTTTGTTTTAAATCTAAAGTGAAATATTGATGTCTGCCATTACCCGTAATGACTGGTGTTATTTCCCCGTACCACCCCATTAGCTTCTACGTGCCCAGGGGATACGCGTACCACAGGTTGGGAACCGCTGGTCCACGGACAAATGTACTGCTTCTAACATACTCTAGTGGGGGAATCTGGAACTACTATCATGGGCCAAGCTAATAACCTCTATCCATGCGTAATAAAAGGAAGTGAATTGAAACAGTGCGGAACGAGAAGCCCTTGTTTCTAGATCCTACAGGAGTCATAAGGACTAGCATACCTTTATTTCAAGATGTTTAGAAGGTTGTTACCTCACAAATACCATGTTAGCGATGCTATGAGTAGGAGAGACATGCACTTCTTCTGCAGATTACTGGAAGGTAGATTGCGAATACACAGCGAAATTAGTAACTTCGTTGGGGGGCTGCATTAAATCTAACTACAGCCTGAAGTTAAGGGAGGACAGAAGCCAGACCTCTACTGACCAATGAGCGTCGACACTATAAACGCCGCGTTATAATTACGTTTGAATGTAAAAATACTTCCAGAATTTCGTAATAGTTTATTAGAGTATATATTTTGAACCAAGTTAAGACCTGTTTATTATATTTCATAAAAATACATATTTTAAAATTAAGTTTTATTTATTCAAAATATATTTTGTACTAAGAAAACTTACTGTAGCTTGTCACTTTGTTATAGCACATTGTAGCTGCATGGATGAAAACTGAGGTACAAAGCATGCATTGCTTAGAAGTTTAATTTTGTAATACTCCAAAGGCTAAGGCAATACATAGCTAACCGTTGCCAGAATCGATTTGGTAATAAATGTTTTCTCAGTTTCTCCTAGCACGTCCAAAGAGACGTACTACTATGTAACCATTAATGCCCTAATGTTCGCGCGTTAACATAGGAATGCTAGGTTGGACATGGCGGGAGATCCCCGGTGTTATAACACAGTTCATGGCGTAGAGCCACAGCAAATGGAGTCGTCGCAGCTCGAATGGGTGTCTGGCATTCCCGAGTATCCTCTACTTAAGATTTGTCGAATCACACAAAAGTGTTTTGATTAAGTTGAATATTTAATTGAGATTGTGTAATTGGAGATTATGTAAGGGATGCAAGTGGTTAGTAAGGGATACGTTTGTCTTTGTTGATAAACATTGTAGTTGGGAATATGTAATGTTTCACACGTGACTGTGGTTGATGTTAGCTAGCTAGGATCCCTTCGCTTACGGCTGATGGTGCGGCTGCTGGTACACAACTGATCGTGCCCCCGGATATGTTACAGATACGTTACGAATATGTGAGAAATAGATTTTAAAAATCTTTTTAGAGGGTTGTATGTCATGTTAAAATTTGACCAGAAGCCATTGAGTTTTTCAAGCATTCAACACCAACCAACTTGACATTTTTGTATACAAAGATTGAATGAGCATTTTGGTAACAACAATACGCCAAATACAAGATAAAAATCAATTAATAGCTCGTTAATAAAGGCACATATGGTAAAACCTTTTGAACATTTCTCTTTAATTATATAAATTTAATAAAATATTCTTTCTTATCCGATAAAAAGCTTTGGAGAAATACTGAAACATTTATTGCCCAACAAAAGGGGCAGTGTGTGAATTAGCCTCTCTCCCTTTGTAAAAACGTAGATTGGACTCGGCGTAGATTGGTCTTTTGTTAACAATGAAATAAGAAATAAAAAAGAGCTCTGATGAGATTCTCAAGAGAACATACACGAAATTAAATTGATAAATAAATTCATTTTTCATCTCACCAAAACGCAATCTCTCTGATATATAAGAGAATGGCTTTGTTGAAGCGAGCATCAGCCCATGCAGGGAATAACTAGAAATTTCATTTTATTGCCATAAACACAGAAATAATTTAGAGTCGGTTTCTAAAAAATTGCGCCGCCCTTTGTCTGTTAAATTGGGACAGTAATATTTGTCGAATAAAGGCAGTGATGAAAGTTTAGTTCGAAGGGAAAAGTAACGATATTTTAAATTCCTTTGAGCAATCAAATGATAACGAACAAAGCTCTCCCTGTCCCGTTAATGTATCAATAAAGAAAATTGTGCAAAAGTAAATTATTTTGTTACTCCGTTACAATATATTAGGCTATAGTTTTAAATTATGCCTTGAATTTCCATTTTTGACATGTTTCGAGAACCTCCATTACTGAGAGCGTTCGTCCCAACCCGGGAGTGGTTATGTACACACCTACGTCCAGTGACGCCTAACGTATATACACACACCTACGTCCAGTGACGCCTAACGTATATACACACACCTACGTCCAGTGACGCCTAACGTATATACACACACCTACGTCCAGTGACGCCTAACGTATATACACACACCTACGTCCAGTGACGCCTAACGTATATACACACACCTACGTCCAGTGACGCCTAACGTATATACACACACCTACGTCCAGTGACGCCTAACGTATATACACACACCTACGTCCAGTGACGCCTAACGTATATACACACACCTACGTCTAGTGACGCCTAACATATATACACACACCTACGTCCAGTGACGCCTAACGTATATACACACACCTACGTCTAGTGACGCCTAACGCATATACACACACCTACATCCAGTGACGCCTAACGTATATACTATTATTGGAACTGATTTAGCCTCACCAACTGCAAATTGCTAATATTTTGTATTTTATTTTTAATTTAGAAAACTTTTTAAATTTTAAACACTATATCAGAGAGATTGTTTATTTGTCCATAATTATTGTAATATATATGTAACCGAGTTATGTATTTGTTAATAGCACGGTTTACAATACACACCCATCTTACTATTACTGGAAGCATAAATGTTATTCATATTTTATACATGTTATAAGTTATATAAACATTTAATAAATAAATGTAATCTATATGATAAATAAATAATATATTATAGTATATAGTATAATATAATAAATAATATAAAATAATTCATATAAGAGTATTGTGTGTGTGTGTGTGTGTGTCTGTGTAATTACTTCAAAGTAAAACATCAGTATGTGGCAATAATTAGGTGGAGCAAGTAGAGAGTGGAGCTAAACCAGTTAAAAATAGGGCGTGACTTGATGCAATGTAAGATGACACCCGGGTGGAGAGGAACAGTTCACAGATATTAAACAGAGATTAATGGGATTTCTCGAGGAGAAGAACTGTTATGACAATATAATGAAACCAAAAGCAAATATTTCTTTGTCGAATTATTCACCTTAAGCAAATATATTTTAATGTAACAAAATAAATTTTTCTACCTAAAATGTTTATAAATATATATATATTTCAATTATTGGTTCTATATCTCTGTAATAATTAATTCCATCTTCAGCCTGAGCTGCTAGTTTACATCGTTACATTTCAGCCAACATTTATAAGTAAACACTTGGCTGTAGTAGCACTTACTTCTTGCCTGACTAGCGAGATCAGTTCCACGGAGAACTTGAACCGTCTCTTGGTTGTCTAAATCTATTCTGAAGTTTGTATCTCCTCAGCTGAGTCGTATTACAATTATAGCTATTCATTACTTTCATATTACGTTCATATTATATACATCATAGTTGTTACGTATTTCGTGGACATTAATATTTATCTTATATTATCTAAGTAATTCCGTCACGTCAGCCCTTAGCTTTATCCACAACCCTTACGGCCGATGTATGAGAATAGAATGGCTATATTGACTCCCAAGTTTGGCGCTTCGGGCTTATTGATGAGCGTGCAAGCTACACGTGTCAGCCCTGTCCTAATAAATTGGTTTTGCTTATGGAGTCTGTCTAGTGACATAAACGGCTTTAATTTGCTTTGCTTTCCCGGTTCGGGACGAAGCACAAACATGGTATTATGTCACAATACGTGTAATGCGAGTGTATGTAACAGTGGAAAAATATTGTTAAAATGTTTTAGGAATAAATACAAAGTGAGATAAAATTTAATAATTAATGACCCTTAATATTTGTTTTTCATAAACTATATTCTTTTTATTCTAGTTTTTAAAGAAATTTTCAGTTACATTTAAATATTATGCTTTAATTATTATTTATTTCTATTTTCATCAATTATCTTTCAATGAAACATCTTTCTAATTTTTATTTCAACATGAGGTTTTATTCTCTGCGATTTTATAGCAGATTAAAAAATCGTAAATAGAATAAAGTGTGTAATATATACATTGGTAGGTTTATTTCTGAGTTTTTCATGAGTAAAAATGGACATAACAATTACTTCGAAAAATTATTTGAAATCTATAGCTGCACAAAGAAGATGTTCCCACTCAAGAGAAAGTGGGTCTAAAGGGGGTGAAAATGATCTCCCTTTCTACACTTTTTCGATTAAAGCTGATGTGATTTCTCGAGT
>JBAIZL010000037.1:115000-125000 GCA_036971475.1 Prosapia bicincta | reverse complement strand
AAACATACAAACTAGTTACCTATAATTTGCGGATATTCTTTTTGTTACGCAAAGGTATATTTTTCCTACGGTTTTCTATAACATTTCCTGAATGTAAATTAGTGAAGATTGAAATATATGCCTTAAATTACTTACGTGCGTCATTCACTTACACTGTTTAAAGCAGACGCGTTAAACATATTTTCTTCATAAATTGAAGTTGGCTCAATCTTTGTCAGATATTAACCAAAATAATCTATACCCTTTTATTACTTTCGTACAATTATTTTAAATTCTTGTATTTTTAATTTGTTAGAAATTATAAAAAATAGAAATGTTTCATTTGGATAAAATGTGATTAATAACAAGCTACTTACATGAAAAACCAAACCTATTTTTTTGCCCTTAATTACTGCACACATTATTGTCTAATGTGACAGGACATTTATGCGCATCGCACAGGGGGAGAGAACAATGCCCTTTGTTGTATAGATTCGTTAATTACTCTAAGCTGTTGTATCAAATCAAAAGTAATCAAGGGACATCATGTTTATGTTATTATTGCAAATAATAATGTTGTAAATTATAAACACGCGCGCATCTGTGTGTCTGTATGTGTGTGATGGTGTGTGTGTGTATGTGTGTGTGTGTATTTGTGTGTGTGTGTGTGTGTGTGTGTGTGTGTGTGTGTGTGTGTGTGTGTGTGTGTGTGTGTGTGTGTGTTTGTGTGTGTGTGTGTGTGTGTGTGTGTGTGTGTGTCTGTGTGTCTGTGTGTGTGTGTGTGTGTGTGTGTGTGTCTGTGTGTGTGTGTGTGTGTGTGTGTAAGTGTTTAATATTAAAAACCGTTTTATTTGTATTTAATACAATAATTGGTACATCCAAACTAATTGTTTCACCCTAATAATCACATTAACTTGTGAATTAAACATAACTTCTTCCTTCCGATTATTTCCCCTAATCCTAAACACATATATTTTTCTTTACAGTCTAATTTTACATTTACATCTTGTAAATCTAGAAACCATACTATTTTAAAACTACTAAAACACTTTGAACACATTATTATCATTTATAAATATTTAGAACTCTTTCCCTCTTTATAAAATAGGAAATGGTTGAAAATGGTGTCTTTGTGGTACCACTCGACGTGTGTGAAGTAGTCGTACCACGTAACAAAGTTTGCATCTTGGATAACCTTGAGGTTTATTACCTTTGAGGTTTGATAACCATCAAAGAGGTTTAATTATGTAAGTAACTAATTTTCAGTTTAAACATTTCTCGTTTTACATCTCGCATCCGACTAACTACTTTCATTTCTACTCTGAATGCTCATGAGTTTATATTGGTTTATTGAACCTACCTTATAATCGTAGTTTTAATAATAAATATTTATAAGTGTATGTTTTACATGCTGGAGAGGGTTCACTGCCCTCTCTCTCTCTCTCTCTCTCTCTCTCTCTCTCTCAGTTATATTTAGGCACGCGATCGCATAAAGCAATCGCCCAAATTAAACAGAGATTTCGCTTTTATTGAGTCTACAGCTTTCAGTGTTTAGTTTTGAATGTGCTTAAATTACACGGCGAATCTTTTACTTTGCAAAGGCTTAACATACGTTGCCACATGTTACAAGAAATAGAAACTGTGTTATGTTGGGGCATTAAACTTGTAGGATATGCCATCGAATTGCTTTTGCCACAGGTTTAACATACACATTACGGATCACACGGCGATTGAAAGACAGCCCTAAATCAGTTCCGACTTGTACATCGCATTGATGGCGCTCGGGTTACCTGTTGAACCCAAACCATCTCTACGATCACAATTAATCTAGGTCATTTGGAAGGAACAATGGGTAAACGTTAACAATGGATGACCTCCTCGTGCTATATCGGACACGTAAATGTCGTTACACTAATACAATATCTTACCTCGACGTAAATCATTCGTAACGGTGAATTCAACTCTCCCAAGGCCGCATTAAATCCAAAGGTTTGCTTTGCTTTACACATTTCAATCCCGTAGTTATTTCTTACATTAAAATTCCCTTATATGTTTAATACTAATCTTATTTTACAAACAATAAATAAAGTAGCTTTAGATGTATATAAATTTTTAACTTTCGAATTATATTAACTTGCAATTATATAAATACTAAACCAAAGTAATAAGTAAATAAACATAATGTTAAATCATTATGGATTTATATTAGAGGCTTCAAAAATCATTTCTTTATGGACTATTTGTATAAAACGTTTAGTGTGTTAAGAGATTCCATTTTCTCACAAAACAATCGATACTTGCAATAAATGTATATCCAGACTTACAAGGTAAGCCGATAGCAATCGATTGCAATAAATGTATATCCAGACTTACAAGGTAAGCCGATAGCAATCGATTGCAATAAATGTATATCCAGACTTACAAGGTAAGCCGATAGCAATCGATTGCAATAAATGTATATCCAGACTTACAAGGTAAGCCGATAGCAATCGATTGCAATAAATATATATCCAGACTTACAAGGTAAGCCGATAGCAATCGATTGTAATAAATGTATATCCAGACTTACAAGGAAGCTGATAGCAATCGATTGCAATAAATGTATATCCAGACTTACAAGGTAAGCCGATAACAATCGATTGCAATAAATGTATATCCAGACTTACAAGGTAAGCCGATAGCAATCGATTGCAATAAATATATATCCAGACTTACAAGGTAAGCCGATAGCAATCGATTGCAATAAATATATATCCAGACTTACAAGGTAAGCCGATAGCAATCGATTGCAATAAATATATATCCAGACTTACAAGGTAAGCCGATAGCAATCGATTGTAATAAATGTATATCCAGACTTACAAGGAAGCTGATAGCAATCGATTGCAATCAATCTATATCCAGATTTACATGGTAAGCCGATAGCCACACACACATACATATATACGTATATACAACCTCTAACTAAACCACTCGCCAGGTGTTGTGAAACAAGTTCTCTCCGCTATCTTTGACCAAATATTCTAATTGATTACACTTCAGAAAGGCCAACCGTGTGTAACGATATTGCATAACTCACGCCCAAGTTTGCCGCTGTTGTTAAGCCGTTGCCTAACCGACAACTTGTGGGCGCGGATGAAGTGTTAAGCGCAATCTAAAGCTTGAACACACAAGATTAATCACGGCGATCTGGTGCGAGACAGGTTGACGGACGATCTGATTTTGTTACAAAATTTCCATTTACTACGGTAACCAACTTGAGTTGCTCGTGGCAACTGCTGATATGAAACAGTTCGTTTATAACAAGTATAAACAGAACTGTGTTCAGTTCCTACTTAGGTCAACAAAGAAAAATTTTATTTTAGTTACTCTTTTTTAAATAATTACAATTATATAAATAAAGTAACATAGCCTGTGCGTTAAAACAGCTGTTCCACCACGTAATCTAAAACAAAATCAAATCATATGTCGTTACTTATATTAGCCAATTGACGAAATATCTGTATTAACATCAAGTGATATCCACCACAAGTTTAACAAAATGTAATTGAACTTGAGTGGATGAATAAATTAATGATTGTAAATTTTAAAATGATATATATATATATATATATATATATATATATATATATATATATATATATATATATAGGGAGAGTGTAAACTAGTAGAAGGATGTGAAATGATATTTAAAGTACGGGTGCACCGGAAATATGTATTGAATATTTGCATCTTTTAATTCAATAAACTTATATAATAATTTATGTTAAAGAAATAGTTTTTACATTGTTTGTTAACTTTAAAAGTAGGCTATGAAAAATAATGTTGAAATACGGATATATTAGAACACTTAATGAGTATTTTTATACAGGTTTAAAACCACAACTAAAATATAAAATAAATATTTATAACGTATTATATGTATTTGAAATACGTTAAAGTTATACTCATGTACTTCTCAATATAAAGAATTTAAATAGATATCTTGTCTTCATTACATGTTTTTAAATTCATTCTTTTAATATATAGAAACTATAAACAGTGTGGGCAAACTAGGCAAACATTTATATAAAAGTATATGTGTCTGTACAATAATTTATAAAAATAATACATATGCATATAAATAAAAAATATATAATAATAATAATATAAAATATGTGAATATATGAAAATATTAAACGTATAAAACCGCTTAGTAGCAATAGAAATATATTTAATTTTCCATTAAAATAATTCCAAAAATGGCTACAACTTTCAAAATTGTGTTTTTTTTAATTAATATTGATTCTGAGATTTCTGCCAACGTTTTCGAATTGCCGACGTGTTAAGGCTTGCTTGCAGTGCTAGTGTTAATCAGAGCATCCGTTTTCAAATGTCTTGAGCCATTTTAAAAATATGTTGAGCCGTTTTCAAATATATCGAGTCGTTTTGTAATGGGTTTAACCGTTTTCAAACTGTGTTAAGCCGTTTACAAATGTTTTGAGCCGTTTTTAAAATGTGTTGAACCGTTTTCAAATATATCGAGTCGTTTTGTAATGGGTTTAACCGTTTTCAAACTGTGTTAGGCCGTTTACAAATGTCTTGAGCCATTTTAAAAATATGTTGAGCCGTTTTCAAATATATCGAGTCGTTTTGTAATGGGTTTAACCGTTTTCAAACTGTGTTAAGCCGTTTACAAATGTTTTGAGCCGTTTTTAAAATGTGTTGAACCATTTTCAAATTTGTTGGGGCGTTTTTAATAGCGTCGTCCGAAAGATGCCCTACAAGATACAAAGAATGACGTCACTCCGCGACGACCTTCACCTTCCTGTAATAATGAAAACGTTGATAGTATGACGTCAGAGAATACCGGAAAACTGCGTCAATGATCGCTGATGAACTTAAGTTACTAACGTCGGATCAGAAATTAGGAAGGGTTGATGAGTTGCCGGGTGGAAAAGATGGTGGATTAACAAATAGGGTGATAAAGTGGATAATTCTTTTTTCACGAGTCACAAAATAAGGTGCTGTAAAGGAAAATATCAATAAAAACTAGATCTTAAATTCAGTCTTGCTTTCTGCTTCCTTTTATGGGCAAAATGCTTATGAAATTCTTCCCGAGGAAAAAGAGTCACACTCATACACAGTTATACCTCACGGTACTAAAGTGAGACACAGAGCCTCCGGACGTGTGACTTAAAGTAAATGATGGATCCTTCAACTTTGTTCCAGAATCTGCGGCATTGCAAAATGGTGATGGTGTGAAAACAATGAAACCAAAAAGACATTAAAAATCCCAACTGCCATAGACTATCACGGGCGTTTTGAGAAGTCCATAGCAACGAATGCAGACTAAGAGGGGATTGGCGTACAAGAGGGACAAGCCAGGTAAATGTTTCTATGCCAAGCTTGAAGCTCTAATTATTACAATAAGAAACAAATTTAGTATCACGTTAGAGCAAAATCTAAACTGTTTACAGATCTCAAGTTACGAAATGAAAGAAGAACACTAGTAGTGTGAACCAACAATAATTACACTAACCGCCATTGTCTGCTTAGTACCGGAAGTCGCCTTGAGTCGCCACGGTAGATTTACCGTCGCTCCGGGACCCACCCATCTTGGAGCATCCGGTCTTTACATACAGAATAATGTGAAACTAACAAGCCGTAAGAAAGCATGATAAGGCCCTCGCATAATATTATATTGTTTGTTCCTTACATGCATTCACACGGCTCTGGGAGGAGGTTGCGTAGAGGATGACAATGTTCGAGACACGCAATTGCTTTCTCAGTAACCACTTAATAGTCTTACAAGCATTAAATTTTACGCCTTTAATTTTATAAACTTGAGGCACAAAACTTCAAGACTACCAAATATTCAATCTGAATAAGGAATACCAACTAACAATTAATAATTTAGTGTGTATTCCTTAAACGCGTTTTGATGACTTAATCCGTGAGAATAATTATTACAATAACTAAACTATAACTTATAACAAAGTTATAACATATGTTACAGTTTAGATGTGTTATTTATCTATACGCATTGATGATGACTTTGTCGTGAAAACGCTTTTGGGAAATACATTAGTGATTGGGAGTTAGTGTTCGTTAACATTTAAGTGTAACCTGTGCTCACATGCAAACCTCTCGACCTTCAACGAAAAGCTCATAAGTTTTAATGGAAAACTCACAATCAAAACTCGTTTTATTGGGAAGCTCACAAGCAAGTCTCACCTGTTTTATTAGGAAGCTCATACTTTATAATGCGTAGCTCATACTTTATAATGGGAAGCTCATACTTTATAATGGGAAGCTCATACTTTATAATGAGAGGGTCATACTTTAGAATGGGAAACTCATACTTATAATGGAAAGTTCATGCTTAATAATGAGAAGCTCATACTTTATAATGGGAGGCTCATACTTTATAATAAGAAGCTCATACTTTATAATGGGAGGCTCATACTTTATAATGAGAGGGTCATACTTTAGAATGGGAAACTCATACTTATAATGGAAAGTTCATGCTTAATAATGAGAAGCTCATACTTTATAATGGGAAGCTCATACTTTATAATGCGTAGCTCATACTTTATAATGGGAAGCTCATACTTTATAATGGGAAGCTCATACTTTATAATGAGAGGGTCATACTTTAGAATGGGAAACTCATACTTATAATGGAAAGTTCATGCTTAATAATGAGAAGCTCATACTTTATAATGGGAGGCTCATACTTTATAATAAGAAGCTCATACTTTATAATGGGAGGCTCATACTTTATAATGAGAGGGTCATACTTTAGAATGGGAAACTCATACTTATAATGGAAAGTTCATGCTTAATAATGAGAAGCTCATACTTTATAATGGGAGGCTCATACTTTATAATGAGAGGGTCATACTTTAGAATGGGAAACTCATACTTATAATGGAAAGTTCATGCTTAATAATGAGAAGCTCATACTTTATAATGGGAAGCTCATACTTTATAATGAGAGGGTCATACTTTAGAATGGGAAACTCATACTTATAATGGAAAGTTCATGCTTAATAATGAGAAGCTCATACTTTATAATGGGAGGCTCATACTTTATAATAAGAAGCTCATACTTTATAATGGGAGGCTCATACTTTATAATGAGAGGGTCATACTTTAGAATGGGAAACTCATACTTATAATGGAAAGTTCATGCTTAATAATGAGAAGCTCATACTTTATAATGGGAGGCTCATACTTTATAATGAGAGGGTCATACTTTAGAATGGGAAACTCATACTTATAATGGAAAGTTCATGCTTAATAATGAGAAGCTCATACTTTATAATGGGAAGCTCATACTTTATAATGAGAGGGTCATACTTTAGAATGGGAAACTCATACTTATAATGGAAAGTTCATGCTTAATAATGAGAAGCTCATACTTTATAATGGGAAGCTCATACTTTATAATGGGAGGGTCATACTTTAGAATGGGAAACTCATACTTATAATGGAAAGTTCATGCTTAATAATGAGAAGCTCATACTTTATAATGGGAACCTCATACTTTATAATGAGAGGGTCATACTTTAGAATGGGAAACTCATACTTATAATGGAAAGTTCATGCTTAATAATGAGAAGCTCATACTTTATAATGGGAGGCTCATACTTTATAATAAGAAGCTCATACTTTATAATGGGAAGCTCATACTTTATAATGAGAGGGTCATACTTTAGAATGGGAAACTCATACTTATAATGGAAAGTTCATGCTTAATAATGAGAAGCTCATACTTTATAATGGGAAGCTCATACTTTATAATGGGAGGGTCATACTTTAGAATGGGAAACTCATACTTATAATGGAAAGTTCATGCTTAATAATGAGAAGCTCATACTTTATAATGGGAAGCTCATACTTTATAATGAGAGGGTCATACTTTAGAATGGGAAACTCATACTTATAATGGAAAGTTCATGCTTAATAATGAGAAGCTCATACTTTATAATGGGAGGCTCATACTTTATAATAAGAAGCTCATACTTTATAATGGGAAGCTCATACTTTATAATGAGAGGGTCATACTTTAGAATGGGAAACTCATACTTATAATGGAAAGTTCATGCTTAATAATGAGAAGCTCATACTTTATAATGGGAAGCTCATACTTTATAATGGGAGGGTCATACTTTAGAATGGGAAACTCATACTTATAATAGAAAGTTCATGCTTAATAATGAGAAGCTCATACTTTATAATGGGAAGCTCATACTTTATAATGAGAGGGTCATACTTTAGAATGGGAAACTCATACTTATAATGGAAAGTTCATGCTTAATAATGAGAAGCTCATACTTTATAATGGGAAGCTCATACTTTATAATGGGAGGGTCATACTTTAGAATGGGAAACTCATACTTATAATGGAAAGTTCATGCTTAATAATGAGAAGCTCATACTTTATAATGGGAAGCTCATACTTTATAATGAGAGGGTCATACTTTAGAATGGGAAACTCATACTTATAATGGAAAGTTCATGCTTAATAATGAGAAGCTCATACTTTATAATGGGAAGCTCATACTTTATAATGAGAGGGTCATACTTTAGAATGGGAAACTCATACTTATAATGGAAAGTTCATGCTTAATAATGAGAAGCTCATACTTTATAATGGGAGGCTCATACTTTATAATAAGAAGCTCATACTTTATAATGGGAAGCTCATACTTTATAATGAGAGGGTCATACTTTAGAATGGGAAACTCATACTTATAATGGAAAGTTCATGCTTAATAATGAGAAGCTCATACTTTATAATGGGAGGCTCATACTTTATAATGGGAGGCTCATACTTTATAATGGGAAACTCATACTTATAATGGGAAGTTCATGCTTCATAATGAAAAGCTCATACTTTATAATGGGAGGCTCATACTTTATAATAAGAAGCTCATACTTTATAATGGGAGGCTCATACTTTATAATGAGAGGGTCATACTTTAGAATGGGAAACTCATACTTATAATGGAAAGTTCATGCTTAATAATGAGAAGCTCATACTTTATAATGGGAGGCTCATACTTAACAATGGGAAACTCATACTTATAATGGGAAGTTCATGCTTCATAATGAGAAGTTCATGTTTCATAATGAGAAGCTCATACTTTATAATGAGAGGCTCATACTGTATAATGGAAAGCTTAGACTTTATAATGGGAAGCTCATACTTTATAATGAAAGGCTCATACTTTATAATGAGAGGCTCATACTTTACAATGGGAAACTGATACTTATAACGGGAAGTTCATGCTTCATAATGAAAGGCTCATATTTTATAATGAGAGGCTCATACTTTATAATGAAAGGCTCATACTTTATAATGGGAGGCTCTTACTTTATAATGGAAAGCTTATACGTTATAATGGGAAGCTCATACTTTATAACGGTAAGCTCATACTTTATAATGGGAACCTCTTATGTTTTAATGTGCAGCTCGCATGTTTTAAAGGTAAACTAACAAGATGTAATGGGCAGCTCACAAGCAAAGATTACAAGTTTTATTAGGAAGCTGACGAATAACGCTCATAAAATTTAATGGTAAGTTCACTACCTAAACTCATAGGTTTGAATGGAAAACTCAATATTTTCAAAAAGTATGTTTTAGTTTTATGAGTGTTTGGCAAAGTTGTAATAATAACTTTTCCAACACAAAATTTTAACTATAAAAAAATAAATATAAATTTAATTACTTTTTTGTGCTATTATCCGAAATGAGAAAATAAAATGTTATAGATTTCTTGCGTGTAATTGTTTATTTCGGAGGAGGCAAGTAGCCTCAGCTGTAATAAAATTGCGATCAGGGTCAGCAGGTGAATATCAAAGCGGAGTTTCCATCAGTACTTATTTCTTTGCCGTTTGCCGCCGTAAAATCCCTTTGCAAACACGTTCCCTTCCCGAGTTTATAGGCGCCGATATATTACCCGACTCAAGCAAGCCTGCCTCTGAATACAAATGCTTAGTCTTGTACCATCTTTTTGCCTGGAATTAAGCA
>JBAIZL010000037.1:107500-110000 GCA_036971475.1 Prosapia bicincta | reverse complement strand
AACCAAGGGTTGCAATAGTCACCTAGAAGGAGAATTACTCCCCTTAGGGTTGCAATAGTCTCCTAAAAGAGGTATTAGTCAACCAAGGGTTGCAATAGTCACCTAGAAGGAGAATTACTCCCCTAAGGGTTGCAATAGTCTCCTAAAAGAGGTATTAGTCAACCAAGGGTTGCAATAGACACCTAGAAGGAGAATTACTCCCCTAAGGGTTGCAATAGTCTCCTAAAAGAGGTATTAGTCAACCAAGGGTTGCAATAGTCACCTAGAAGGAGTATTACTCACCCAAGGGTTGCAATAGTCTCCTAAAAGAGGTATTAGTCAACCAAGGGTTGCAATAGTCACCTAGAAGGAGAATTACTCCCCTAAAGGTTGCAATAGTCTCCTAAAAGAGGTATTAGTCAACCAAGGGTTGCAATAGTCACCTAGAAGGAGTATTACTCACCCAAGAGTTGCACTAGTCGCCTAGAAGGAGAATTACTCCCCCAAGGGTTACAATAGTCTCCTAGAAGGAGTATTACTTACCCAAGAGTTGCACTAGTCGCCTAGAAGGAGAATTACTCCCCCAAGGGTTACAATAGTCTCCTAGAAGCGGTATTAGTCAACCAAGGGTTGCAATAGTCTCCTAGAAGGAGTATTACTTACCCAAGAGTTGCACTAGTCGCCTAGAAGGAGAATTACTCCCACAAGGGTTACAATAGTCTCCTAGAAGGAGAATTACTCCCCTAAGGGTTGCAATAGTCTCCTAAAAGAGGTATTAGTCAACCAAGGGTTGCAATAGTCACCTAGAAGGAGAATTACTCCCCTAAGGGTTGCAATAGTCTCCTAAAAGAGGTATTAGTCAACCAAGGGTTGCAATAGTCACCTAGAAGGAGAATTACTCCCCTAAAGGTTGCAATAGTCTCCTAAAAGAGGTATTAGTCAACCAAGGGTTGCAATAGTCACCTAGAAGGAGAATTACTCACCCAAGAGTTGCACTAGTCGCCTAGAAGGAGAATTACTCCCCTAAGGGTTGCAAGAGTCTCCTAAAAGAGGTATTAGTCAACCAGGGGTTGCAATAGTCACCTAGAAGGAGTATTACTCACCCAAGAGTTGCACTAGTCGCCTAGAAGGAGAATTACTCCCCCAAAGGTTACAATAGTCTCCTAGAAGGAGTATTACTTACCCAAGAGTTGCACTAGTCGCCTAGAAGGAGAATTACTCCCCCAAGGGTTACAACAGTCTCCTAGAAGGAGAATTACTCCCCTAAGGGTTGCAATAGTCTCCTAAAAGAGGTATTAGTCAACCAAGGATTGCAATAGTCACCTAGAAGTAGAATTACTCCCCTAAGGGTTGCAATAGTCTCCTAAAAGAGGTATTAGTCAACCAAGGGTTGCAATAGTCACCTAGAAGGAGAATTACTCCTCTAAGGGTTGCAATAGTCTCCTAAAAGAGGTATTAGTCAACCAAGGGTTGCAATAGTCACCTAGAAGGAGAATTACTCCCCTAACGGTTGCAATAGTCTACTAAAAGAGGTATTAGTCAACCAAGGGTTGCAATAGTCACCTAGAAGGAGAATTACTCCCCTAAGGGTTGCAATAGTCTCTTAAAAGAGGTATTAGTCAACCAAAGGTTGCAATAGTCACCTAGAAGTAGAATTACTCCCCTAAGGGTTGCAATAGTCTCCTAAAAGAGGTATTAGTCAACCAAGGGTTGCAATAGTCACCTAGAAGGAGAATTACTCCCCTAAGGGTTGCAATAGTCTCCTAAAAGACATATTAGTCACCCAAGGGTTGCAATAGTCACCTAGAAGGAGAATTACTCCCCTAAGGGTTGCAATAGTCTCCTAAAAGAGGTATTAGTCAACCAAGGGTTGCAATAGTCACCTAGAAGGAGAATTACTCCCCTAAGGGTTGCAATAGTCTCCTAAAAGAGGTATTAGTCAACCAAGGGTTGCAATAGTCACCTAGAAGGAGAATTACTCCCCTAAGGGTTGCAATAGTCTCCTAAAAGAGGTATTAGTCAACCAAGGGTTGCAATAGTCACCTAGAAGGAGAATTACTCCCCTAAAGGTTGCAATAGTCGCCTAAAAGAGGTATTAGTCAACCAAGGGTTGCAATAGTCACCTAGAAGGAGTAATACTCACCCAAGGGTTGCAATAGTCTCCTAGAAGGGGTATTACTCACCCAAGGGTTGCAATAGTCGCCTAGAAGGGGTATTACTCACCCAAGGGTTGCAATAGTCGCCTAGAAGGGGTATTACTCACCCAAGGGTTGCAATAGTCTCCTAGAAGGAGTATTACTCATCCAAGGGTTGCAATAGTCGCCTAGAAGGAGTATTACTCATCCAAGGGTTGCAATAGTCTCCTAGAAGGAGTATTACTCATCCAAGGGTTGCAATAGTCGCCTAGAAGGAGTATTACTCACCCAAGGGTTGCAATAGTCTCCTAGAAGGGGTATTACTCACCCAAGGGTTGCAATAGTTGCCTACAAGGGGTATTACTCCCCCAAGGGTTGCAATAGCC
>JBAIZL010000037.1:85000-100000 GCA_036971475.1 Prosapia bicincta | reverse complement strand
AAACAAATTCACGAAATTAGCGTTAGTCGTACGTGAATAAAGGTTAGTTTAGGTTATGTTTTTTTAAGTATATTTTAAAAAAACGGCGTCAGCGACAAAAAATAATGTTGGATTCGTATCTGACGTAAAAATACATAAGAAAAGTAAAATAATTTCACGAAAATAGCGGTAGTCGCACGTCGGAACAATTACCACTTTAATATATAATATAGGCCTAATTTATTATTTCTACTTCTAAATGTTGTTTACTAAATTCTAAACAGGACGCTGAGAGCAAAATAAAGTGAGTATTTAAGCATAAAGTTCATGTAAAAAATTCATTACTTTCAATAATTTCATTATTTTATAATAATGATTTCTTTGTATTTTGCATTTGAGTAATCTGGGTTTTATTGGTTTTCAATTTACTTAAAAATTTAAGCACCTTTGCATAAAATATATCAACATTAAATATCTTATAACAAATTAATATCATTGCCTACAATGAAAATCCTACATTTCCTACAAATCACCTTATATTTCTTCCGCATATTAAATAATACATTATAGGTTATTCTAAGCAAGAATAAAGTTACTTTAAATGATGTAAATTAAAAACAGTGGTTAAAACTTACGTACAATATTGCCATGCAAACATAACCTCACTTTACGAACTCAATCGTTCATAAGTCATTCTTGAGGATTTACAGCACTATGCTACCACATAACTGTAAAACTAGACTGGGATATAGCTACAAGGTATCCAGTTAGGATACATCTCCTTGTAAATAAAATACGAGTGTGGGAAAATCCACACAACGAAAGTTACAGAACGATATTACACAAGTTACTGAATAGTTTTGCCTTTTTAGTTGACAAATATTGTATAGGCTTCATTGTCGTCGATACAGAAGGCACTGTGTAGAGTTCTTCTTCTTTTAATACTAGGCAATACAATTTATGATATTATTTCTTTATTTTATTTCTATGTAAACTTGATACTCAAGAAGCAATTATAAATTTTTAATTGTTATAGATTTTTAGTTACTCTACAGGTATGAAATCATATTGTCACGGCTGATATAGTTTAAAAAGCTATGTTTCATTTTTAATGCTCTCATTTGCACTTAACCGTGAAAAGTGAATGTTTTATAAAGAAACACGAGTTTAATACCGCTTCTTGTTAGAGCCCTATTTAGGTTATGCTTGCATTATTGCAAAAACTGAAGAGATGTTTATATTTTCTGGCAATTTAAACTATTTTTTCGTCTTTAGAGTGAATTTTTAATAGCTTATATAAAGAGGGAAAGTTGTTACAATGTTTGTAGGCTAGTAACAACTACAATTATTTTTCCCCGTTTTTATTCGTAACTACGAGTATTATTTCACTGTGTGTGTGTCATCTTTAAAGTCGATTTTCGTTATTTAAATCAAACTTAAACGTTCCAATAATAACAAGAATATTATTCTTTTCCATTTTCTAACCTCAAAGTTTATTTTATCGATTAAGAAAACAGCTGATCCTTTGTTACTGTATTTAGTTCAATCAGCTGATATTATTTTAATCACACATTTTCAAACTAACCTTAAATTCTACCAACTCTGAAAATTTCATTTCTTTTCCGGTCAATTTCAGATATATACTGTATATTATGGTGAAATGATTGGTTTATAAATAATATTTGTAAAAACATTAGACATAGATATTTATTTATATTTGTTTTTAAATTTCGTCTAAATGGTTTATTCAATTTAATTGTATAATCACTACCAGTTATGAGCTTTGATGAATTATACTATCCTTGCATTGTCGTAGATTTATACTACCAGAACTATTTAAACTGCGTTCTTAAAAGGTTAGAGCCAAATCTCACTTCAAGGATATCTGTAATTGTTAGATTAAAACATAAAATAAGTGTCTCCCATGGTCGTATGCGAAGTTTCTAATTATTGATTAGGCGACAAAATATAGTAAAGAGAGCTAAGAACTGAGAGTGTCTTCTAGTGGGTATCCACTACTACTATTAATTTTTCAAACACTAGTACATACTATTTCTCAAATATCATTTATCATCAATCCAATATCATATTTCTACTTTATATTTATATTTACTGTACTTTGTAATAAGTATTCTACCTTTCTGCTTTCAATTGTTATCATCTCTCTTTCTCTCTCTCTCTCTCTCTCTCTCTATATATATATATATATATATATATATATATATATATATATATATATACTTTGTCTCTTTTCCGTCTTTATCTCCACTCCCTCTCCCTCCCCTACCTCTCCTTCCCTCCTACTGTCTCATCCCCTCTCTCTCCTCTCCCTTTCTCTTCCCTCTTACTATCTCATCCCCTCTTTCTTCTCACACATCTGAGGTATTCCTTCTTTCTTGGTAACATAGTCTCTCCAAGATATTCGCTAGACCCGTCTATAGCTTTCATTCCAAAAATCTAGACTTTTTCCTTAGTTTTGGTCATTTCCCATGCTTCTATTTTACTTAACAAAGCCCAAAATATATCTATTGTTTTATAAAACTCTATTTTGGAGAATTAGGGTTGAGCTGATAGACGTAAATATGCGCTCACATCGTAGATACGTTAAATACGTATAGTGAGCGTATATTCCGTTTTAATTCTGTAAATTATTGCTTTGCTTGGTTCTATCTTCAGTTTACTATTGCATCTAGATAAATGTACAATTCGACCAGTAGTGCACTGTACTGAATAAGGCCAAACTAATTAGGTTTGGGCGGTAACCTCAGTGATCTGAACAAACCACAGATTTAGGGATGCCACCTTGACGACGCGATCTGTGATTCTAATCTTCCCAATATCGATCTTTTATCCCATTTATACTGACCATAGTGCGGAATAACTTATATATACTTCTCCATGAGGTCCCCAAATATTCGACGCGCCAATATTAGTTAGTAATTCGGAATCATTTCCGGTCTAGAGAAATGTTATCTCGCCTCTCTTAACCTAACTTTAAACTCTTCCTAACACACTACGTTGTTTTGATTTATTGGATTTTTTTACTCGGGTATAACATATTCAGCAAACTCATAATAACGATAAGATCAAACGGTTCCGTGTCGCAGTGACCTTCAGTTGTCACGTGACACAACTCTTGTTGGAACGGTTCCGGTTCCATCTGATGAAATCATTGTGAAACTCAGGTGGTGACGCGGTTATGATTTTGTTTAATGTAACATTAAAGCTGCAATCAAGTCGTGATACCGATGAACGGTTTCCGCTTCGTAATATTGGCACTGCAGTGACTAATCCCGCTTGATTAGTCCCGCTGGAGGTTTGTGAAAACCTGAGGCAAAGCTTTGAACAGTTACTGTAACGTATTACATTCTTAACAGACTTCTTAATCATTTTAAACTTTTATAGGCGCTTAAATGGAATGAAATACGATAAAATTGCGAACTACAATACAGGGCGCATTCTACATGCTTGCCAACTTCTGAGAAATTAATTTCTCACAGATTACTACTCAACTACCCAACTAACAAATTCAAATATTCAAATATCACCGTACAATCAATACAAGTAATATAAACTAAATATTTTTTGTCCATTCTTACTTAGGTGAATAGAGACAAATTTTAAATTAGTTACTTTTTTTATTAATGACAATTATTATAAATAAAGTATCATAAAGTGGGCATTAGTCCTGTAGACAATGTTGTCCTAAAAGGGGACACTGGCGGGTGTCATAAGACACGTTTATACCGTATTCCTTCCGGAACTGTTTTCATTAATCGTGTATCTAAAATCGTTAATTTATATGCGTAACTACAAATTGAGTCATTAAACTATTTTGATAATTTCACACCAGGGTGCGTGACTGTATAGCTGTATTTCATTAACATGTATGTATTTGTTGCGTGCGTGATTGTATTACGCTAGCGAGGTTAGTCACCACATATAGCTATTAGCTAGAACTAACGAACGTCCAGTAACATACTTCCACCAGACATAATGTGGGCAAAGTGGTAAGGTGATGTCAAGCTACTAATGCAAACGTGAGTGCTTCGTTATAGGAATACTGTGTACGTGGTTGTATAACGCTAGCGGGGTCAGTCACCACATACAGCTATTAGCTAGAACTAAGGCCCGTCCAGTAACATACTTCCACCAGGCATAATGTGGGCAAAGTGGTAAGGTGATGTCAAGCTACTAATGCAGACGTAAGTGTTTCGTTATAGGAATACTGTGTACGTGGTTGTATAACGCTAGCGGGGTCAGTCACCACATACAGCTATTAGCTAGAAATAAGGCCCGTCCAGTAACATACTTCCACCAGGCATAATGTGGGCAAAGTGGTAAGGTGATGTCAAGCTACTAATGCAGACGTAAGTGTTTCGTTATAGGAATACTGTGTACGTGGTTGTATAACGCTAGCGGGGTCAGTCACCACATACAGCTATTAGCTAGAACTAGGGCCCGTCCAGTAACATACTTCCACCAGGCATAATGTGGGCAAAGTGGTAAGGTGATGTCAAGCTACTAATGCAGACGTAAGTGTTTCGTTATAGGAATACTGTGTACGTGGTTGTATAACGCTAGCGGGGTCAGTCACCACATACAGCTATTAGCTAGAACTAAGGCCCGTCCAGTAACATACTTCCACCAGACATAATGTGGGCAAAGTGGTAAGGTGATGTCAAGCTACTAATGCAAACGTGAGTGCTACGTTATAGGAATACTGTGTACGTGGTTGTATAACGCTAGCGGGGTCAGTCACCACATACAGCTATTAGCTAGAACTAAGGCCCGTCCAGTAACATACTTCCACCAGGCATAATGTGGGCAAAGTGGTAAGGTGATGTCAAGCTACTAATGCAGACGTAAGTGTTTCGTTATAGGAATACTGTGTACGTGGTTGTATAACGCTAGCGGGGTCAGTCACCACATACAGCTATTAGCTAGAACTAAGGCCCGTCCAGTAACATACTTCCACCAGGCATAATGTGGGCAAAGTGGTAAGGTGATGTCAAGCTACTAATGCAAACGTGAGTGTTTCGTTATAGGAATACTGTGTACGTGGTTGTATAACGCTAGCGAGGGCAGTCACCACATACAGCTATTAGCTAGAACTAAGGCCCGTCCAGTAACATACTTCCACCAGGCATAATGTGGGCAAAGTGGTAAGGTGATGTCAAGCTACTAATGCAGACGTAAGTGTTTCGTTATAGGAATACTGTGTACGTGGTTGTATAACGCTAGCGAGGGCAGTCACCACATACAGCTATTAGCTAGAACTAAGGCCCGTCCAGTAACATCCTTCCACCAGGCATAATGTGCGCAAAGTAGTAAGGTGTTGTGAAGCTACTAATGCAGACGTGAGTGCTTCGTTATAGGAATACTTTGTACGTGGTTGTATAACGCTAGCGAGGGCAGTCACCACATATAGCTATTAGCTAGAACTAAGGCCCGTCCAGTAACATCCTTCCACCAGGCATAATGTGCGCAAAGTAGTAAGGTGTTGTGAAGCTACTAATGCAGACGTGAGTGCTTCGTTATAGGAATACTGTGTACGTGGTTGTATAACGCTAGCGAGGGCAGTCACCACATATAGCTATTAGCTAGAACTAAGGCCCGTCCAGTAACATACTTCCACCAGGCATAATGTGGGCAAAGTGGTAAGGTGATGTCAAGCTACTAATGCAGACGTGAGTGTTTCTTTATAGGAATACTGTGTACGTGGTCGTATAACGCTAGCGAGGGCAGTACCACATATAGCTATTAGCTAGAACTAAGGTCAGTCCAGTAACATCCTTCCACCAGACATAATGTGGGCAAAGTGGTAAAATGATGTCAAGCTACTAATGCAGACGTGAGTGCTTCGTTATAGGAATACTGTGTACGTGGTTGTATAACGCTAGCGAGGGCAGTCACCACATACAGCTATTAGCTAGAACTAAGGCCCGTCCAGTAACATACTTCCACCAGGCATAATGTGGGCAAAGTGGTAAGGTGATGTCAAGCTACTAATGCAGACGTAAGTGTTTCGTTATAGGAATACTGTGTACGTGGTTGTATAACGCTAGCGAGGGCAGTACCACATATAGCTATTAGCTAGAACTAAGGTCGGTCCAGTAACATCCTTCCACCAGACATAATGTGGGCAAAGTGGTAAAATGATGTCAAGCTACTAATGCAGACGTGAGTGCTTCGTTATAGGAATACTGTGTACGTGGTTGTATAACGCTAGCGAGGGCAGTACCACATATAGCTATTAGCTAGAACTAAGGCCCGTCCAGTAACATCCTTCCACCAGACATAATGTGGGCAACGTGTTAAGGTGATGTCAAGCTACTAATGCAGACTCGAGTGCTTCGTTATAGGAATACTGTGTACGTGGTTGTATAACGCTAGCGAGGGCAGTACCACATATAGCTATTAGCTAGAACTAAGGCCCGTCCAGTAACATAATTCCACCAGACATAATGTGGGCAACGTGTGAAGGTGATGTCAAGCTACTAATGCAGACTCGAGTGCTTCGTTATAGGAATACTGTGTACGTGGTTGTATAACGCTAGTGAGGGCAGTACCACATATAGCTATTAGCTAGAACTAAGGCCCGTCCAGTAACATCCTTCCACCAGACATAATGTGGGCAACGTGTTAAGGTAATGTCAAGCTACTAATGCAGACTCGAGTGCTTCGTTATAGGAATACTGTGTACGTGGTTGTATAACGCTAGCGAGGGCAGTACCACATATAGCTATTAGCTAGAACTAAGGCCCGTCCAGTAACATCCTTCCAATAGACATAATGTGGGCAACGTGTTAAGGTGATGTCAAGCTACTAATGCAGACTCGAGTGCTTCGTTATAGGAATACTGTGTACGTGGTTGTATAACGCTAGCGAGGGCAGTACCACATATAGTTATTAGCTAGAACTAAGGTCCGACCAGTAACATCCTTCCACCAGACATAATGTGGGCAGAGTGGTAAGATGATGTCAAGCTACTAATGCAGACGTGAGTGCTTCGTTTTAGGAATACTGTGTACGTGCTTGTATAACGCTTGCGAGGGCAGTCATCACAAACAGCTATTAGCTAGAACTAAGGCCCGTCCAGTAACATCCTTCTACGAGGCATATTGTGGGCAAAGTAGTAAGGTGTTGTCAGGCTACTAATGCAGCGCTGATTGCTTTGTTATGGGAATACTGTGTACGTGCTTGTATAACGCTTGCGATGGCAGTCACCACAAACAGCTATTAGCTAGAACTAAGGCCCGTCCAGTAACATCCTTCTACGAGGCATAATGTGGGCAAAGTAGTAAGGTGTTGTCAGGCTACTAATGCAGACGTGAGTGTTTCGTTATAGGAATACTGTGTACGTGGTTGTATAACGCTAGCGAGAGCAGTCACCACATACAGCTATTAGCTAGAACTAAGGCCCGTCCAGTAACATCGTTCTACGAGGCATAATGTGGGCAAAGTAGTAAGGTGTTGTCAGGCTACTAATGCAGACGTGAGTGTTTCGTTATAGGAATACTGTGTACGTGGTTGTATAACGCTAGCGAGAGCAGTCACCACATACAGCTATTAGCTAGAACTAAGGCCCGTCCAGTAACATCCTTCTACGAGGCATAATGTGGGCAAAGTAGTAAGGTGATGTCAAGCTACTAATGCAGACGTAAGTGTTTCGTTATAGGAATACTGTGTACGTGGTTGTATAACGCTAGCGAGGGCAGTCACCACATACAGCTATTAGCTAGAACTAAGGCCCGTCCAGTAACATCCTTCTACGAGGCATATTGTGGGCAAAGTAGTAAGGTGTTGTCAGGCTACTAATGCAGCGCTGATTGCTTTGTTATGGGAATACTGTGTACGTGCTTGTATAACGCTTGCGATGGCAGTCACCACAAACAGCTATTAGCTAGAACTAAGGCCCGTCCAGTAACATCCTTCTACGAGGCATAATGTGGGCAAAGTAGTAAGGTGTTGTCAGGCTACTAATGCAGACGTGAGTGTTTCGTTATAGGAATACTGTGTACGTGGTTGTATAACGCTAGCGAGGGCAGTCACCACATACAGCTATTAGCTATAACTAAGTCCCGTCCAGTAACATCCTTCCACCAGGCATAATGTAGGCAATGTAGTAAGATGTTTTCAATCTACTAATGCAGACGTAAGTGTTTCGTTATAGGAATACTGTGTACGTCGTTGTATAACGCTAGCGAGGGCAGTCACCACATACAGCTATTAGCTAGAACTAAGGCCCGTCCAGTAACGTACTTCCACCAGGCATAATGTGGGCAAAGTGGTAAGGTGTTGTCACGCTACTAAAGCAGACGTGAGTGTTTCGTTATAGGAATACTGTGTACGTGGTTGTATAACGCTAGCGAGGGCAGTCACCACATACAGCTATTAGCTAGAACTAAGGCCCGTCCAGTAACAACCTTCCACGATGCATAATGTGGGCAAAGTGTTAAGGTGTTGCCAGGATACTAATGCAAACGTGAGTGTTTCGTTACAGGATATAGGAATACTGTGTACGTGGTTGTATAACGCTAGCGAGGGCAGTCATCACATACAGCTATTAGCTAGAGCTAAGGCCTGTCCAGTACCAGCGGTCTACGTGGCATAATAAGGGCAAAGTAGTAAGGTGATGTCAAGCTACTAATGCAGACGTGAGTGCTTCGTTATAGGAATACTGTGTACGTGGTTGTATAACCCTAGCGAGAGCAGTCACCACATACACCTATTAGCTAGAACTAAGGCCCGTCCAATAACTTCCTTCCTCCAGGCATAATGTGGGCAAAGTAGTAAGGTGTGTCAGGCTACTAATGCAAACGTGAGTGTTTCGTAACAGGATATAGGAATACTGTGTACGTGATTGTATAACCCTAGCGAGAGCAGTCACCACATACACCTATTAGCTAGAGCTAAGGCCCGTCCAGTAACAACCTTCCACGATGCATAATGTGGGCAAAGTGTTAAGGTGTTGCCAGGATACTAATGCAAACGTGAGTGTTTCGTTACAGGATATAGGAATACTGTGTACGTGGTTGTATAACGCTAGCGAGGGCAGTCACCACATACAGCTATTAGCTAGAACTAAGGCCCGTCCAGTAACAACCTTCCACGATGCATAATGTGGGCAAAGTGTTAAGGTGTTGCCAGGATACTAATGCAAACGTGAGTGTTTCGTTACAGGATATAGGAATACTGTGTACGTGGTTGTATAACGCTAGCGAGGGCAGTCACCACATACACCTATTAGCTAGAACTAAGGCCCGTCCAGTAACATACTTCCACGATGCATAATGTGGGCAAAGTGTTAAGGTGTTGCCAGGATACTAATGCAAACGTGAGTGTTTCGTTACAGGATATAGGAATACTGTGTACGTGGTTGTATAACGCTAGCGAGGGCAGTCACCACATACACCTATTAGCTAGAACTAAGGCCCGTCCAGTAACATACTTCCACGATGCATAATGTGGGCAAAGTGTTAAGGTGTTGCCAGGATACTAATGCAAACGTGAGTGTTTCGTTACAGGATATAGGAATACTGTGTACGTGGTTGTATACCGCTAGCGAGAGCAGTCACCACATACAGCTATTAGCTAGAACTAAGGCCCGTCCAGTAACATACTTCCACGATGCATAATGTGGGCAAAGTGTTAAGGTGTTGCCAGGATACTAATGCAAACGTGAGTGTTTCGTTACAGGATATAGGAATACTGTGTACGTGGTTGTATAACGCTAGCGAGGGCAGTCACCACATACACCTATTAGCTAGAACTAAGGCCCGTCCAGTAACATACTTCCACGATGCATAATGTGGGCAAAGTGTTAAGGTGTTGCCAGGATACTAATGCAAACGTGAGTGTTTCGTTACAGGATATAGGAATACTGTGTACGTGGTTGTATAACGCTAGCGAGGGCAGTCACCACATACACCTATTAGCTAGAACTAAGGCCCGTCCAGTAACATACTTCCACGATGCATAATGTGGGCAAAGTGTTAAGGTGTTGCCAGGATACTAATGCAAACGTGAGTGTTTCGTTACAGGATATAGGAATACTGTGTACGTGGTTGTATAACCCTAGCGAGAGCAGTCACCACATACACCTATTAGCTAGAACTAAGGCCCGTCCAGTAACAACCTTCCACGATGCATAATGTGGGCAAAGTGGTAAGGTGTTGCCAGGATACTAATGCATAACGTGAGTGTTTCGTTACAGGATATAGGAATACTGTGTACGTGGTTGTATAACGCTAGCGAGGGCAGTCACCACATACAGCTATTAGCTAGAACTAAGGCCCGTCCAGTAACAACCTTCCACGATGCATAATGTGGGCAAAGTGTTAAGGTGTTGCCAGGATACTAATGCAAACGTGAGTGTTTCGTTACAGGATATAGGAATACTGTGTACGTGGTTGTATAACGCTAGCGAGGGCAGTCACCACATACAGCTATTAGCTAGAACTAAGGCCCGTCCAGTAACAACCTTCCACGATGCATAATGTGGGCAAAGTGTTAAGGTGTTGCCAGGATACTAATGCAAACGTGAGTGTTTCGTTACAGGATATAGGAATACTGTGTACGTGGTTGTATAACGCTAGCGAGGGCAGTCACCACATACAGCTATTAGCTAGAACTAAGGCCCGTCCAGTAACATACTTCCACGATGCATAATGTGGGCAAAGTGTTAAGGTGTTGCCAGGATACTAATGCAAACGTGAGTGTTTCGTTACAGGATATAGGAATACTGTGTACGTGGTTGTATAACGCTAGCGAGGGCAGTCACCACATACACCTATTAGCTAGAACTAAGGCCCGTCCAGTAACATACTTCCACGATGCATAATGTGGGCAAAGTGTTAAGGTGTTGCCAGGATACTAATGCAAACGTGAGTGTTTCGTTACAGGATATAGGAATACTGTGTACGTGGTTGTATACCGCTAGCGAGAGCAGTCACCACATACAGCTATTAGCTAGAACTAAGGCCCGTCCAGTAACATACTTCCACGATGCATAATGTGGGCAAAGTGTTAAGGTGTTGCCAGGATACTAATGCAAACGTGAGTGTTTCGTTACAGGATATAGGAATACTGTGTACGTGGTTGTATAACGCTAGCGAGGGCAGTCACCACATACACCTATTAGCTAGAACTAAGGCCCGTCCAGTAACATACTTCCACGATGCATAATGTGGGCAAAGTGTTAAGGTGTTGCCAGGATACTAATGCAAACGTGAGTGTTTCGTTACAGGATATAGGAATACTGTGTACGTGGTTGTATAACGCTAGCGAGGGCAGTCACCACATACACCTATTAGCTAGAACTAAGGCCCGTCCAGTAACATACTTCCACGATGCATAATGTGGGCAAAGTGTTAAGGTGTTGCCAGGATACTAATGCAAACGTGAGTGTTTCGTTACAGGATATAGGAATACTGTGTACGTGGTTGTATAACCCTAGCGAGAGCAGTCACCACATACACCTATTAGCTAGAACTAAGGCCCGTCCAGTAACAACCTTCCACGATGCATAATGTGGGCAAAGTGGTAAGGTGTTGCCAGGATACTAATGCATAACGTGAGTGTTTCGTTACAGGATATAGGAATACTGTGTACGTGGTTGTATAACGCTAGCGAGGGCAGTCACCACATACAGCTATTAGCTAGAACTAAGGCCCGTCCAGTAACAACCTTCCACGATGCATAATGTGGGCAAAGTGTTAAGGTGTTGCCAGGATACTAATACAAACGTGAGTGTTTCGTTACAGGATATAGGAATACTGTGTACGTGGTTGTATACCGCTAGCGAGAGCAGTCACCACATACAGCTATTAGCTAGAACTAAGGCCCGTCCAGTAACAACCTTCCACGATGCATAATGTGGGCAAAGTGTTAAGGTGTTGCCAGGATACTAATGCAAACGTGAGTGTTTCGTTACAGGATATAGGAATACTGTGTACGTGGTTGTATAACGCTAGCGAGGGCAGTCACCACATACAGCTATTAGCTAGAACTAAGGCCCGTCGAGTAACATACTTCCACGATGCATAATGTGGGCAAAGTGTTAAGGTGTTGCCAGGATACTAATGCAAACGTGAGTGTTTCGTTACAGGATATAGGAATACTGTGTACGTGGTTGTATACCGCTAGCGAGAGCAGTCACCACATACACCTATTAGCTAGAACTAAGGCCCGTCCAATAACTTCCTTCCTCCAGGCATAATCTGGGCAAAGTAGTAAGGTGTGTCAGGCTACTAATGCAAACGTGAGTGTTTCGTTACAGGATATAGGAATACTGTGTACGTGATTGTATAACCCTAGCGAGAGCAGTCACCACATACACCTATTAGCTAGAGCTAAGGCCCGTCCAGTAACATCCTTCCACGAGGCATAAAGTGGGCAAAGTGTTAAGGTGTTGCCAGGATACTAATGCAAACGTGAGTGTTTCGTTACAGGATATAGGAATACTGTGTACGTGGTTGTATACCGCTAGCGAGGGCAGTCACCACATACAGCTATTAGCTAGAGCTAAGGCCCGTCCAGTAACAACCTTCCACGATGCATAATGTGGGCAAAGTGTTAAGGTGTTGCCAGGATACTAATGCAAACGTGAGTGTTTCGTTACAGGATATAGGAATACTGTGTACGTGGTTGTATACCGCTAGCGGGGTCAGTCACCACATACACCTATTAACTAGAACTAAGGCCCGTCCAGTAACATCCTTCCACGATGCATAATGTGGGCAAAGTGTTAAGGTGTTGCCAGGATACTAATGCAAACGTGAGTGTTTCGTTACAGGATATAGGAATACTGTGTACGTGGTTGTATAACCCTAGCGAGAGCAGTCACCACATACACCTATTAGCTAGAACTAAGGCCCGTCCAGTAACATCCTTCCACGATGCATAATGTGGGCAAAGTGTTAAGGTGTTGCCAGGATACTAATGCAAACGTGAGTGTTTCGTTACAGGATATAGGAATACTGTGTACGTGGTTGTATACCGCTAGCGGGGTCAGTCACCACATACACCTATTAGCTAGAACTAAGGCCCGTCCAGTAACAACCTTCCACGATGCATAATGTGGGCAAAGTGTTAAGGTGTTGCCAGGATACTAATGCAAACGTGAGTGTTTCGTTACAGGATATAGGAATACTGTGTACGTGGTTGTATACCGCTAGCGGGGTCAGTCACCACATACGCCTATTAGCTAGAACTAAGGCCCGTCCAGTAACAACCTTCCACGATGCATAATGTGGGCAAAGTGTTAAGGTGTTGCCAGGATACTAATGCAAACGTGAGTGTTTCGTTACAGGATATAGGAATACTGTGTACGTGGTTGTATACCGCTAGCGAGGGCAGTCACCACATACAGCTATTAGCTAGAGCTAAGGCCCGTCCAGTAACAACCTTCCACGATGCATAATGTGGGCAAAGTGTTAAGGTGTTGCCAGGATACTAATGCAAACGTGAGTGTTTCTTTACAGGATATAGGAATACTGTGTACGTGGTTGTATAACGCTAGCGAGGGCAGTCATCACATACAGCTATTAGCTAGAGCTAAGGCCTGTCCAGTAACAGCGGTCTACGTGGCATAATAAGGGCAAAGTAGTAAGGTGATGTCAAGCTACTAATGCAGACGTGAGTGCTTCGTTATAGGAATACTGTGTACGTGGTTGTATAACGCTAGCGAGGGCAGTTACCACATATAGCTATTAGCTAGAACTAAGGCCTGTCCAGTAACATCTTTCCACGAGGCATAAAGTGGGCAAAGTAGTACGGTGATGTCAAGCTACTAATGCGGACGTGAGTGTTTCGTTATAGGAATACTGTGTACGTGGTTGTATAACGCTAGCGAGGGCAGTTACCACATATAGCTATTAGCTAGAACTAAGGCCCGTCCAGTAATATACTTCCACCAGGCATAATGTGGGCAAAGTGGTGAGGTGTTGTCAGGCTACTAAAGAAGACGTGAGTGTTTCGTTACAGGATTACTGTGTACGTGGTTGTATAACGCTAGCGAGGTCAGTCACCACATATAGCTAATAGCTAGAACTAAGGCTCGTCCAGTAATATACTTCCACCAGGCATAATGTGGGCAAAGTGGTGAGGTGTTGTCAGGCTACTAAAGAAGACGTGAGTGTTTCGTTACAGGATTACTGTGTACGTGGTTGTATAACGCTAGCGAGGGCAGTCACCACATATAGCTATTAGCTAGAACTAAGGCCCGTCCAGTAATATACTTCCACCAGGCATAATGTGGGCAAAGTAGTAAGGTGTTGTCAGGCTACTAAAGAAGACGTGAGTGTTTCGTTATAGGATTACTGTGTACGTGGTTGTATAACGCTAGCGAGGGCAGTCACCACATATAGCTATTAGCTAGAACTAAGGCCCGTCCAGTAATATACTTCCACCAGGCATAATGTGGGCAAAGTGGTACGGTGATGTCAAGCTACTAATGCAGACGTGAGTGTTTCGTTATAGGAATACTGCGTACGTGGTAGTATAACGCTAGCGAGGGCAGTCACCACATATAGCTATTAGCTAGAACTAAGGCCCGTCCAGTAATATACTTCCACCAGGCATAATGTGGGCAAAGTGGTAATGTGTTGTCAGGCTACTAATGCAGACGTGAGTGTTTCGTTATAGGAATACTGTGTACGTGGTTGTATAACGCTAGCGAGGGCAGTCACCACATATAGCTATTAGCTAGAACTAAGGCCCGTCCAGTAATATACTTCCACCAGGCATAATGTGGGCAAAGTGGTACGGTGATGTCAAGCTACTAATGCAGACGTGAGTGTTTCGTTATAGGAATACTGCGTACGTGGTAGTATAACGCTAGCGAGGGCAGTCACCACATATAGCTATTAGCTAGAACTAAGGCCCGTCCAGTAATATACTTCCACCAGGCATAATGTGGGCAAAGTGGTAATGTGTTGTCAGGCTACTAATGCAGACGTGAGTGTTTCTTTATAGGATTACTGTGTACGTGGTTGTATAACGCTAGCGAGGGCAGTC
>JBAIZL010000037.1:12500-80000 GCA_036971475.1 Prosapia bicincta | reverse complement strand
TGCTGATACTAACGGTAATACTAATACTAACTTTGATGCTGATACTAACGGTAATGATGATACTAACGGTAATGCTGATACTAACGATAATGTTGATTCTAACAGTAATACTAATACTAACGGTAATGCTGATACTAACTGTAATGATGATACTAACGGAATGCTGATACTAACGGTAATACTAATACTAACTTTGATGCTGATACTAACGGTAATGATGATACTAACGGCAATGCTGATACTAACGATAATGTTGATTCTAACAGTAATACTAATACTAACGGTAATGCTCATACTAACTGTAATGATGATACTAACGGTAATGCTGATACTAACGGTAATACTAATACTAACGGTAATGCTGATACTAACTGTAATGATGATACTACCGGTAATGCTGATAATAAGGGTAATACTAATACTAACTTTGATGCTGATACTAACGGTAATGCTGATAGTAACGGTAATGCTGATACTAACGGTAATGATGATACTAACGGTAATGCTGTTACTAACGGTAATACTAATACTAACGGTAATGCTTATACTAACTGTAATGATGATACTACCGGTAATGCTGATACTAACGGTAATACTAATACTAACTTTGATGCTGATACTAACGGTAATGATGATACTAACGGTAATGATGATACTAACGGTAATACTAATACTAACGGTAATGCTTATACTAACTGTAATGATGATACTACCGGTAATGCTGATACTAACGGTAATACTAATACTAACTTTGATGCTGATACTAACGGTAATGATGATACTAACGGTAATGCTGATACTAACGATAATGTTGATTCTAACAGTAATACTAATACTAACGGTAATGCTGATACTAACTGTAATGATGATACTAACGGTAATGCTGATACTAACGGTAATATTAATACTAACTTTGATGCTGATACTAACGGTAATGATGATACTAACGGTAATGCTGATACTAACGATAATGTTGATTCTAACAGTAATACTAATACTAACCATGATGTTGTAAGTGCAATATACCTTAAGGTAGCAGTGCTTCGGGCAATTCAAACCCGCTCCCAACTTAAAAAAAAAAACCATGATGTTGATTCTAACAGTATTGCTGTTACTATCGACGTGTTAATACAAACGATGAAGCTTGGTGATAACGAAGTCTTCGAAGCAATAAATCTGTTTGAAATTTTCTAATTAATACAGTTCATTGTAATAATTAATTATAGTTCACAGCACTATAATGGGTAATGTTCCTAATACGTAGGCTGTACAAACATCTCGTTCACAAATGTATTACATTTTTATTTCCAAATAATTCAAATATCTTAAAAAACTGATGAAAATATCGTGCGTCAAACAAATCGCATTGGTGTATTGTTCCTTTTGTCTAAAATGTTATCCGAGGGCAATCCAGAAAACATTGTTGTCTTGTACAAGATAAAGGAAACCCCGAAATAATGTTCACTCAACAAAACGTCTCAGTAGAAACATAATTCGTTATTCCAAATCTGACGTATATCCTTTCCTCTGGATTTATGTAAATGTATCTTTCTGCGGAACGATGTTCTCTACAGTAATAAACAAAACTGTTTTAAAGTCAATTCCTACTTGGGTACAAACCAATTCGTTTTCTCTTTTTTTCAAATAATAACAATTTTTTAATTAAAAATAACATATCCTAGGCGTTAAAACAGCTGTTCTACTACACAACCTATAACATAAAATCAGCTGCTTTATGAAATCATATGTTATCACTTATTTCAAGCCAAATGGGTCGAAACAACTATATTGTATATTTTGCCCCTTTTGTAAAACGTTTTTCTCCCATATAAAACTAAAATTGTTTTATTACATTTAAATAATGAATTAATATTTTTTAAACTGTATTAACATCAATTATCATTCACTACAAGTTTAAAAACATGTATCTTAACTTGATTGGATGAATAAAAAGTATTTTATTAATGATTGAAATTTGAAATATAGGCTATATATATATATATATATATATATATATAGGGAGAGTGTGAACTAATAGGAGGAATTGAAGAATTATTTTTAACTTTAAATGAATACTAGAGAAGAGAATAGCTCTGACAGTAAACTCGTTCGCTTTTGCAGATGTTCTAGGGGTAACTGTGAAGTCCGTAAGTCCTTCAATCTAGTCGCATTTAGGCCTGATCTATATCTCCAGTATTACAGAGACATTGGAAACTATTCACAGGATACACCTGGACGAAATTTTACATCCCGTGTGTGCGCGCGCGTGTGCGTGCATGTGTGTTAGCCTCTACCAGTGATTAAAAGTTAATTTTATGTCGGCAAATTGTGAAGGCTGCAATATCACCTATCAAGATTTTGTATAAATTTTACACTTCTAAAAGTAACAAAATAAATTTATCTAAAATGCTTTTATAGTGAATTTTATTACAAGTTTCTTAGTAACAAGTCTAAATTAATTTTAATAATTTTATTTGTTTATATTTTTCTTTTCCGTAGTAAGGTTATATTGATAAACATTTTAATACTAAAGACGGCCATTAAAGTAACCGAAACCAATGAATATTCACTAATGAATTTAAAAATCGATTATATAATAGAAATCGAATTATTATAATAATTATAAAATTATATACTTAATAATTTACTAAATTGAAATATATAATTTTAATTATTTTTAACTTTTAATGTCTGTTTATTACATTTTCTTATTTCATAGTAGACTATAATAATAAATTTTACTTGTAACCATGAAGAAGGCTCATTAAGTAACTGAAACCACTCAATGAAATTATAAATCTATTATACAATAAAAACTAAATTAATATATTATTTATAAAGTTATACATTTAATAATTTACTGAATTGTTTTAAATACATTATTATTAATTGTAGTTACTTTATTTTAATAATTATTTTAGAAACTGGTTTTATATTTTAACTATCAACCCGATGCAAATATTTCCTTCATGATGACCTAAAAATAACTAAATCATAGATAAGGGTTTTAGTATACATCCATTTTTACTTTTGTAAATTTTCTCAAATCAATAGTTTATTTATTTAATCCATCATATTTATAAGCCCAAATCAATAACAAATGTTATCCAGCTTGAAATATTTATGTAAATGCTTTTGGCTAAAAACAACTAAATCATATATGAAAGATATAAATTAAATCTATATTTACTTTGATTTAAATAATTTCCTCAAAACAATAATTCTATTTATCTAATTAAATATATTTATAGAACTAAATCAATAACAGGTTTTGTCTAGGTTGAAACATTTATGTAAATGCGTTCGGCTAAAAACAACAAAATCATTTATAAGAGATTTAAATGACAGCTATATTTACTTTTATTTAAATAATTTTTTTAAATCAATAATTTCATGTATTTAATCAATTATATTTATAAATTTAAATTATTAAACTTTTGTCCACGTTCTTCTATTTTTGTAAATGGTTTTGCATGGTTAATAGCTAAACCATATTTTCGTCAAGTTTTATCGTCATATATTTAATAAAACCAGTATAAACATGTCTTCTTATTCACAAAAAATACATTTTATAACACAAATTTATTAATAGTAATAGCTATAATTTTTTATAAATGAAAACACTTGTCTATAGTTATTAATTTACTCTCAATAAGGTAAATTATAGAAGAAGTACACGAAAATCTTTTTAAATTTGTTGAATTTTTCAATTTGTTGTTCAAAATATTTTATGGACATCAAAATAAAAAATATAAATTATAATCACTTAAATAATAGAATAATAATAATAAAATTCAAGAATAAATTATAACCTATTCATATTATTTCTTTAAATTTTTCTGCTGTTTTTACGAACTGATATATTTATGATAAGAGCAAAGATTACTCAAGATTTCCCAAACATAAAACTGGGTTTACTTTGTGCCTAACCTTATTATTTAATTAAGAACATTACTGTACAATAAATTTACCTTGAAAAGCTGCCTCGAACTGGGTCTTTTCCACGTCGTTGTTCGCCTGTATCAGCGTTGAATAAAATATGAAGACTGTCCAGCAGGTCGAACGTAGATAAACCATTGTTGAATCGAATCGATGCACTCACAATTCACAACCCTTACAACATAGCACACCCTTACAACTACACAAGGATTGGGGTGAATGATCGACCCCACTAACACAAGATTCCTTTGATTAGAACCTTTCAAATCACTTTGTTTGCCATCAGAATTATTGTAAAAACAGAGTTTTAATGGGTGGATGGAACACAACTTTAATAAAAAAAAACTAATAAAATAATGCTTGTTTTCCACCGGCACTGACCAACAATATTTCCTTCTGCGGCCGCCCGTACATTTGTTACTGGCGACCTGACTGAGTGTTTCATTTTCTGGCCGCTAGAGTTCTCGAGTATTGCAACCGATCGAAACATCGCCGATACACTCTCTGCTTTTAGCCCTCTGCGCATTCTCATGGCCGTTAGTAAAGACACACTAAACAGTTGTGAAGGAAGTCATTATTTTATAGTAGATAAATATCATTCACTTTAATACTAGGATATTTCTCAACTGCTGTCATTTAATTATAAATAATACACATGTTTTGTTATATCATTTCAACTTCTGTTAAGGGAAATGTTTTATGAATGCAATTATTTTAGTAAGTAATTAAATTTCATATATTTTATGTCTTTATTAACTCTGTGATGTACATTATCTATAATGTATTTACAGTTATATGTCCACGTACCTGTGCTTGACAATAGAAGAAATTATCATGAAATATTCAAAATTGATTTGTTCAATAGAAGAGAATTTAATTGAAAATAATAAATTTAAAAATTGAAACTATTAATGAAATTAATTACAAATATAACCACTAGTATTAAATATAAAACAGTTGTTTGAACCCAAGCTTAAACTTAGAAGCTAATTATATATAAACAGTGTTAATTAATTCTTCAAAATAACTTTTTTTCTTACAAATATTTTAAACTAAATATAAAATCGGGCATTCAAACTTCTATTTATTCCACAAATCCAAAGTAATTAAACAGTTTAAGTAGAAAGTATTAACTGCAAATGTTGGAAATTTCATTCAGAGAGTTCTGTATCTATCAGTCTAAATAATGCCGAAATGAGGTGTTACTGTATTTAAATATTTTCTATGAAAAAAAATTAATTTTCTAAATCATTTTACTACAAAATATTCTACGCATTGGGATTTTTAATTCAGTCAACAATAAATCAAAAGGTCATAGCTATGTTCTGACATTTATCAAAATCTTTACCTTCTGAAGTTTGGTTTCTTTAACAATATCTTCAAGGTCACCATTACTAGTGGTAAATGCTTCTACTGATCAGAATAATTTCAACTATACATTTTCTTTATTCACCTTTAGTTCGTAGCCCAGAAGTCCTGCTTAGAATGCTCACAGCAGCACAAATCACAGTTTGTCCACCTCTAACCCTATCAGCACTCCCAACACACAATGGTTCTGACCTGTCAAAATTCCCTATGTAAAGATGTAAGTGTGCATATGTAAAAAAAGTGTTATTAGAGGAAGTGTGTTTAGTTTTCCTTCTTAGCTGGTCTACCTGGGCATCAGTTGAGTACTGATAATACTGTGCACAGGCACCAACACCTATACACCTCCAACACTCCCTAACCAGGCACCTCAATTATGTCAGCAGAGCATGCTATCAGCACCATCTCAGATCAGAGTTTGCTAAGCTTAAACTCATTAAGCACTACCAAAATGTAAAATTTCTCTCTGTACCTGAAATCGTTATGCAGAGATGTAAATGTGCATATATATATAATTAGTGTTGTGGAAATGAGTGTTGTCAGTGTTACGTAAGACTAGGGTACCACGAAAGATGATAAAGCCCTCTTAGTAGCTGCAATTACTGAACACCCGTGCTGTGGGTAGGGTGTGAAGTGGTAAAGAAAGTGTTGTCAGTGGTTTTATGTTGGACTGAGGTACCACAAGGGACGCCAAACTTCCTCTTAGTAGGAGAACCTAGTCCGCACCTCCCCTGTGGGTAGCGAGTGAAGTGGTGCAATGAGTATTGTCAGTGGTGTTACATTAGACTGGGGTACCACTAGGGGCGTCAAACTCCCTCTTAGTAGCTGCAGCTAGTTCACATCCACGCTGTGAGTAGCGAGTGAAGTGGTGGAGTGAGTGTTGTCAGTGGTGATACGTTAGAATGGGGTACCACGAGGGTCGCCAAACTCCCACTTAGTAGGTGCAGCTAGTCCGCACCTCACCTGTGGGTAGCGTATGAAGGGGTGAAGTGAGTGATGTCAGTGGTTTTATATTAGACTGGGGTACCACGAGGGTCACCAAACTACCTCTTAGTAGATGCAGTTAGTCCGCACCTCCCCTGTGGGTAGCGTATGCAATGATAAAGTGAGTGTTGTCAGAGGTGTAATGTTAGACTAGGGTACCACGAGGGTAGCCAAACTCCTTCTTAGTAGGTGCATCTAGTTCCCACCTCCCCTGTTAGTAGCGTATGAAGGGGTGAAATGAGTATTGTCAGTGGTGTTACGTTAGACTGGGCTACCACGAGGGGCGCTAAACTCATTCTTAGTAGCTGCAGATAGTTTGCACCCCTACTGTGAGTATCGTGTGAAGTGGTAAAGTAAGTGTTGTCACTGGTGTCATGTTAGACTGGGGTACCACGAGGAACCCCAAACTCTCTCTTAGTACGTACAGCTAGTCCGCACCTCCCCTGTGGGTAGCGTATGAAGTGGTGAAGAGAGTGTTTTCAGTGATGTAATGTTAGACTGGGGTACCATCAGGGTGTCCAAACTCCCTCTTAGTAGGTGTAGCTGGTCTGCACACCTCTGTGGATAGCGTATGAAGTGTTGAAGTGAGTGTTGTCAGTGGTGTAATGTTATACTGGAGTACCACGAGAGTTGTCAAACTCCCTCTTAGTAGGTGCAGCTAGTTCCACCTCACCTGTGGGTAGCGTATGAAGGGGTGAAGTGAGTGTTGTCAGTGGTCTTATGTTGTACTGGAGTACCACGAGGGTCGCCAAACTCCCTCTTAGTAGGTGCAGCTAGTCCGCACCCACCCTGTGGGTAGTGTATGAAGTGGTGACATGAGTGTTGTCAGTGGTGTTGTGTTAGACTGGGGTACCACGAGGGTCGCCAAACTCCCTCTTAGTAGGTGCAGCTAGTCCGCACCTCCCCTGTGGATAGCGTATGAAGTGGTGAAGTGAGTGTTGTCAGTGGTGTAATGTTATACTGGAGTACCACGAGAGTTGTCAAACTCCCTCTTAGTAGGTGCAGCTAGTTCCACCTCACCTGTGGGTAGCATATGAAGGGGTGAAGTGAGTATTGTCAGTGGTGTTACGTTAGACTGGGCTATCACGAGGGGTGCTAAACTCATTCTTAGTAGCTGCAGATAGTTTGCACCCCTACTGTGAGTAGCGTTTGAAGTAGTAAAGTAAGTGTTGTCACTGGTGTCATGTTAGACTGGGGTACCATGAGGAACCCCAAACTCTCTCTTAGTACATACAGCTAGTCCGCACCTCCCCTGTGGGTAGCGTATGAAGTGGTGAAGAGAGTGTTTTCAGTGATGTAATGTTAGACTGGGGTACCATCAGGGTGGCAAAAACTCCCTCTTAGTAGGTGCAGCTAGTCCGCACCTCCCCTGTGGGTAGCGTATGAAGTGGTGACATGAGTGTTGTTAGTGGTGTAATGTTAGACTTGGGTACCACGAGGGTTGCCAAACTCCCTCTTAGTAGATGAAGCTAGTCAGCACCTCCCCTGTGGGTAGCGTATGAAGTGGTGAAGTGAGTGTTGTCAGTGGTGTTATTTTAGCCTGTGGCATCATGAGCAACACCAAATTCCCTCTTAGTAGATGCTGCTAGTCCGCACCTCCCCTGTGGGTAGTGTATGAGGTGGTGAAGTAAGTGTAGTCAGTGGTGTTATTTTAGCCTGGGGCACCATGAGCAACACCAAACTCCCATTTAGTAGGTGCAGCTAGTCCACACCTCCCCTGTGGGCAGCATATGAAGTGGTAAAGTGAGGGTAGTCAGTGGTGTTATTTTAGCCTGGGGCACCACGAACAACATCAAAACTCCCATTTAGTAGGTGCAGCTAGTCCTCACCTCCCCTGTGGGTAGCGTATGAAGTGGTGAAATGAGTGTTATCAGTGGTGTTATTTTAGCCTGGGGCACCGCGAACAACACCAAACTCCTATTTAGTAGTTGCAGCTAATCCTCACCTTGACTGTGAGGGTAGTCAATGGTGTTATTTTAGCCTGGGTCACCACAAACAACACCAACCTCCCTCTTAGTAGTTGCAGCTAGTCCTCACCTCCCCTGTGGGTAGGGTGTGAAGTGGTGAAGTGAATGCTGTCAGTAGTGTTTATGTTAGGCCGGGTTACAGCTAGGGTCACCAAACCCCTCTTAAAAGGTGCAGCTATTCCTCATACCCTGCAGGTGAAATCTGTAACAAATATAGCCCATAATTCTTAGTATTATAATAATAGTTTAATCATGTAATAAAGTCAGATGATTTCAGTTGCCTAATGAAGTTGACTTTAGTAAAATAACTCGGAAACCTTTTCAACTAACTCCGAAACATCATACATCATGACCAATCCTGACTTCTTCTATTCTGTAGGCTAGAACGTGGTGAATCTTATTTCTTTCAAGAATCTTATGAAAAGATAAATATTATTACTTATTTTTAAAATAACTTATTTTTATTGTTCTTTAAAAGTGTTAGAGATGTTGGATGTTGAGTGTTAGGTGTAAGCAAGCTAGATATAATTAAATGTTTGTATATTTCCTAATATTTAGCCTTCTGTAGTCTGATATTTTTGTTTATTTTGTGCTAAATTTGTAGAATTCGTTGTACTTTTCTGTATGCGAAGTTTGTAGGTATTTGGGGTTTAGTGAATTGTGATTGAGTGCTTGTATGTGGTCTTAGCACTGCATAGAAGCTATAGCACAAAGTCTTTCTAGTTATTCACCAGAGGAGTTGTGTATACCTTTATTTGTAATCTTTGGTTTAAATCGTTTGTTGAGGCAGTTTTATGTGGAGTAACTGTAACTATTTGATCAAAATAGTCAACAACTTTGATAAATACAGTTACAAAATAGCAACTCTAAATACAACAAAATACACTCTATACACAACTACCTCAATTCAAATTAGCAATTCAAACCCAACGTCATAACCAATATAACTCTGTTGGTGTGTATGAACTAGCTTACAGTTCTTGCTCCGATGTCTACATAGATCAACAAGAATCTCACTTCACACACACTACTAAGAACTATGAAGAAAAAAGGTCATATTGAAAACTATCTATAATAAACAAGGCACAATGTCATTCAAATTTCAGTGAACTGTCAAGAGTGTCATGGTGTAGTCACTATTACTTTCATATCATGTTGATAAATGTAACAGGACAATTACTAACAATTTATTAATAATTACATTGAATTAGTAATTACAATTATTAATGACAATGTAGTCTTTAGAAGCAAAAACTTGTAAACTAATTTGCTGGTGTATATGAAATAACACAAACTTCATGTTCTAGTTTCTACATAAGCCAACAGGAATGTGTTTTTACACACGCACTACTAAGAATTATGAAGAGAAAATATATTGAAAATTATTTATAGTAAACAAGGAACAATGCCATTCAAATTGCTGTAGTTTGACAAGAGTGCTGTGATTTAGTCACTATTAGATGTAACTGAACAATTACTAGCAATTAATTAGTAATTGCAATTACTAATGACAATGTAGTCTTTAGAAGCAAAAACTTGTAAACTAATTTGCTGGTGTATTGAAATAACACAAACTTCATGTTCTAGTTTCTACATAAGCCAACAGGAATGTCTTTTTACACACGCACTACTAAGAATTATGAAGAGAAAATATATTGAAAATTATTTATAGTAAACAAGGAACAATGCCATTCAAATTGCTGTAGTTTGACAAGAGTGCTGTGATTTAGTCACTATTAGATGTAACTGAACAATTACTAGCAATTAATTAGTAATTGCAATTACTAATGACAATGTAATCTTTAGAAGCAAAAACTTGTAAACTAATTTGCTGGTGTATATGAAATAACACGAACTTCATGTTCTAGTTTCTACATAAGCCAACAGAAATGTCTTTTTACACAACTACTAAGAACTATGAAGAGAAAATATATTGAAAATTATTTATAGTAAACAAGGAACAATGCCATTCAAATTGCTGTAGTTTGACAAGAGTGCTGTGATTTAGTCACTATTAGATGTAACTGAACAATTACTAGCAATTAATTAGTAATTGCAATTACTAATGACAATGTAGTCTTTAGAAGCAAACACTTGTAAACTAATTTGCTGGTGTATATGAAATAACACAAACTTCATGTTCTAGTTTCTACATAAGCCAACAGGAATGTGTTTTTACACACGCACTACTAAGAATTATGAAGAGAAAATATATTGAAAATTATTTATAGTAAACAAGGAACAATGCCATTCAAATTGCTGTAGTTTGACAAGAGTGCTGTGATTTAGTCACTATTAGATGTAACTGAACAATTACTAGCAATTAATTAGTAATTGCAATTACTAATGACAATGTAGTCTTTAGAAGCAAAAACTTGTAAACTAATTTGCTGGTGTATTGAAATAACACAAACTTCATGTTCTAGTTTCTACATAAGCCAACAGGAATGTGTTTTTACACATCCACTACTAAGAACTATGAAGCGAAAATATATTGAAAATTATTTATAGTAAACAAGGAACAATGCCATTCAAATTGCTGTAGTTTGACAAGAGTGCTGTGATTTAGTCACTATTAGATGTAACTGAACAATTACTAGCAATTAATTAGTAATTGCAATTACTAATGACAATGTAGTCTTTAGAAGCAAAAACTTGTAAACTAATTTGCTGGTGTATTGAAATAACACAAACTTCATGTTCTAGTTTCTACATAAGCCAACAGGAATGTGTTTTTACACATCCACTACTAAGAACTATGAAGCGAAAATATATTGAAAATTATTTATAGTAAACAAGGAACAATGCCATTCAAATTGCTGTAGTTTGACAAGAGTGCTGTGATTTAGTCACTATTAGATGTAACTGAACAATTACTAGCAATTAATTAGTAATTGCAATTACTAATGACAATGTAGTCTTTAGAAGCAAAAACTTGTAAACTAATTTGCTGGTGTATTGAAATAACACAAACTTCATGTTCTAGTTTCTACATAAGCCAACAGGAATGTGTTTTTACACACGCACTACTAAGAATTATGAAGAGAAAATATATTGAAAATTATTTATAGTAAACAAGGAACAATGCCATTCAAATTGCTGTAGTTTGACAAGAGTGCTGTGATTTAGTCACTATTAGATGTAACTGAACAATTACTAGCAATTAATTAGTAATTGCAATTACTAATGACAATGTAGTCTTTAGAAGCAAAAACTTGTAAACTAATTTGCTGGTGTATATGAAATAACACAAACTTCATGTTCTAGTTTCTACATAAGCCAACAGGAATGTGTTTTTACACATGCACTACTAAGAACTATGAAGCGAAAATATATTGAAAATTATTTATAGTAAACAAGGAACAATGCCATTCAAATTGCTGTAGTTTGACAAGAGTGCTGTGATTTAGTCACTATTAGATGTAACTGAACAATTACTAGCAATTAATTAGTAATTGCAATTACTAATGACAATGTAGTCTTTAGAAGCAAAAACTTGTAAACTAATTTGCTGGTGTATTGAAATAACACAAACTTCATGTTCTAGTTTCTACATAAGCCAACAGGAATGTGTTTTTACACACGCACTACTAAGAATTATGAAGAGAAAATATATTGAAAATTATTTATAGTAAACAAGGAACAATGCCATTCAAATTGCTGTAGTTTGACAAGAGTGCTGTGATTTAGTCACTATTAGATGTAACTGAACAATTACTAGCAATTAATTAGTAATTGCAATTACTAATGACAATGTAGTCTTTAGAAGCAAAAACTTGTAAACTAATTTGCTGGTGTATTGAAATAACACAAACTTCATGTTCTAGTTTCTACATAAGCCAACAGGAATGTCTTTTTACACACGCACTACTAAGAATTATGAAGAGAAAATATATTGAAAATTATTTATAGTAAACAAGGAACAATGCCATTCAAATTGCTGTAGTTTGACAAGAGTGCTGTGATTTAGTCACTATTAGATGTAACTGAACAATTACTAGCAATTAATTAGTAATTGCAATTACTAATGACAATGTAATCTTTAGAAGCAAAAACTTGTAAACTAATTTGCTGGTGTATATGAAATAACACAAACTTCATGTTCTAGTTTCTACATAAGCCAACAGAAATGTCTTTTTACACAACTACTAAGAACTATGAAGCGAAAATATATTGAAAATTATTTATAGTAAACAAGGAACAATGCCATTCAAATTGCTGTAGTTTGACAAGAGTGCTGTGATTTAGTCACTATTAGATGTAACTGAACAATTACTAGCAATTAATTAGTAATTGCAATTACTAATGACAATGTAGTCTTTAGAAGCAAACACTTGTAAACTAATTTGCTGGTGTATATGAAATAACACAAACTTCATGTTCTAGTTTCTACATAAGCCAACAGGAATGTGTTTTTACACACGCACTACTAAGAATTATGAAGAGAAAATATATTGAAAATTATTTATAGTAAACAAGGAACAATGCCATTCAAATTGCTGTAGTTTGACAAGAGTGCTGTGATTTAGTCACTATTAGATGTAACTGAACAATTACTAGCAATTAATTAGTAATTGCAATTACTAATGACAATGTAGTCTTTAGAAGCAAAAACTTGTAAACTAATTTGCTGGTGTATATGAAATAACACAAACTTCATGTTCTAGTTTCTACATAAGCCAACAGAAATGTCTTTTTACACAACTACTAAGAACTATGAAGCGAAAATATATTGAAAATTATTTATAGTAAACAAGGAACAATGCCATTCAAATTGCTGTAGTTTGACAAGAGTGCTGTGATTTAGTCACTATTAGATGTAACTGAACAATTACTAGCAATTAATTAGTAATTGCAATTACTAATGACAATGTAGTCTTTAGAAGCAAACACTTGTAAACTAATTTGCTGGTGTATTGAAATAACACAAACTTCATGTTCTAGTTTCTACATAAGCCAACAGAAATGTCTTTTTACACAACTACTAAGAACTATGAAGCGAAAATATATTGAAAATTATTTATAGTAAACAAGGAACAATGCCATTTAAATTGCTGTAGTTTGACAAGAGTGCTGTGATTTAGTCACTATTAGATGTAACTGAACAATTACTAGCAATTAATTAGTAATTGCAATTACTAATGACAATGTAGTCTTTAGAAGCAAAAACTTGTAAACTAATTTGCAGGTGTATATGAAATAACACGAACTTCATGTTCTAGTTTCTACATAAGCCAACAGGAATGTGTTTTTACACACGCACTACTAAGAACTATGAAGAGAAAATATATTGAAAATTATTTATAGTAAACAAGGAACAATGCCATTCAAATTGCTGTAGTTTGACAAGAGTGCTGTGATTTAGTCACTATTAGATGTAACTGAACAATTACTAGCAATTAATTAGTAATTGCAATTACTAATGACAATGTAGTCTTTAGAAGCAAAAACTTGTAAACTAATTTGCTGGTGTATTGAAATAACACAAACTTCATGTTCTAGTTTCTACATAAGCCAACAGGAATGTGTTTTTACACACGCACTACTAAGAATTATGAAGAGAAAATATATTGAAAATTATTTATAGTAAACAAGGAACAATGCCATTCAAATTGCTGTAGTTTGACAAGAGTGCTGTGATTTAGTCACTATTAGATGTAACTGAACAATTACTAGCAATTAATTAGTAATTGCAATTACTAATGACAATGTAGTCTTTAGAAGCAAAAACTTGTAAACTAATTTGCTGGTGTATATGAAATAACACGAACTTCATGTTCTAGTTTCTACATAAGCCAACAGGAATGTGTTTTTACACACGCACTACTAAGAACTATGAAGAGAAAATATATTGAAAATTATTTATAGTAAACAAGGAACAATGCCATTCAAATTGCTGTAGTTTGACAAGAGTGCTGTGATTTAGTCACTATTAGATGTAACTGAACAATTACTAGCAATTAATTAGTAATTGCAATTACTAATGACAATGTAGTCTTTAGAAGCAAAAACTTGTAAACTAATTTGCTGGTGTATATGAAATAACACAAACTTCATGTTCTAGTTTCTACATAAGCCAACAGGAATGTCTTTTTACACACGCACTACTAAGAATTATGAAGAGAAAATATATTGAAAATTATTTATAGTAAACAAGGAACAATGCCATTCAAATTGCTGTAGTTTGACAAGAGTGCTGTGATTTAGTCACTATTAGATGTAACTGAACAATTACTAGCAATTAATTAGTAACTGCAATTACTAATGACAATGTAGTCTTTAGAAGCAAAAACTTGTAAACTAATTTGCTGGTGTATTGAAATAACACAAACTTCATGTTCTAGTTTCTACATAAGCCAACAGGAATGTGTTTTTACACATCCACTACTAAGAACTATGAAGCGAAAATATATTGAAAATTATTTATAGTAAACAAGGAACAATGCCATTCAAATTGCTGTAGTTTGACAAGAGTGCTGTGATTTAGTCACTATTAGATGTAACTGAACAATTACTAGCAATTAATTAGTAATTGCAATTACTAATGACAATGTAGTCTTTAGAAGCAAAAACTTGTAAACTAATTTGCTGGTGTATTGAAATAACACAAACTTCATGTTCTAGTTTCTACATAAGCCAACAGGAATGTGTTTTTACACACGCACTACTAAGAATTATGAAGAGAAAATATATTGAAAATTATTTATAGTAAACAAGGAACAATGCCATTCAAATTGCTGTAGTTTGACAAGAGTGCTGTGATTTAGTCACTATTAGATGTAACTGAACAATTACTAGCAATTAATTAGTAATTGCAATTACTAATGACAATGTAGTCTTTAGAAGCAAAAACTTGTAAACTAATTTGCTGGTGTATATGAAATAACACAAACTTCATGTTCTAGTTTCTACATAAGCCAACAGGAATGTGTTTTTACACATGCACTACTAAGAACTATGAAGCGAAAATATATTGAAAATTATTTATAGTAAACAAGGAACAATGCCATTCAAATTGCTGTAGTTTGACAAGAGTGCTGTGATTTAGTCACTATTAGATGTAACTGAACAATTACTAGCAATTAATTAGTAATTGCAATTACTAATGACAATGTAGTCTTTAGAAGCAAAAACTTGTAAACTAATTTGCTGGTGTATTGAAATAACACAAACTTCATGTTCTAGTTTCTACATAAGCCAACAGGAATGTGTTTTTACACATCCACTACTAAGAACTATGAAGCGAAAATATATTGAAAATTATTTATAGTAAACAAGGAACAATGCCATTCAAATTGCTGTAGTTTGACAAGAGTGCTGTGATTTAGTCACTATTAGATGTAACTGAACAATTACTAGCAATTAATTAGTAATTGCAATTACTAATGACAATGTAGTCTTTAGAAGCAAAAACTTGTAAACTAATTTGCTGGTGTATTGAAATAACACAAACTTCATGTTCTAGTTTCTACATAAGCCAACAGGAATGTGTTTTTACACATCCACTACTAAGAACTATGAAGCGAAAATATATTGAAAATTATTTATAGTAAACAAGGAACAATGCCATTCAAATTGCTGTAGTTTGACAAGAGTGCTGTGATTTAGTCACTATTAGATGTAACTGAACAATTACTAGCAATTAATTAGTAATTGCAATTACTAATGACAATGTAGTCTTTAGAAGCAAAAACTTGTAAACTAATTTGCTGGTGTATTGAAATAACACAAACTTCATGTTCTAGTTTCTACATAAGCCAACAGGAATGTGTTTTTACACACGCACTACTAAGAATTATGAAGAGAAAATATATTGAAAATTATTTATAGTAAACAAGGAACAATGCCATTCAAATTGCTGTAGTTTGACAAGAGTGCTGTGATTTAGTCACTATTAGATGTAACTGAACAATTACTAGCAATTAATTAGTAATTGCAATTACTAATGACAATGTAGTCTTTAGAAGCAAAAACTTGTAAACTAATTTGCTGGTGTATATGAAATAACACAAACTTCATGTTCTAGTTTCTACATAAGCCAACAGGAATGTGTTTTTACACATGCACTACTAAGAACTATGAAGCGAAAATATATTGAAAATTATTTATAGTAAACAAGGAACAATGCCATTCAAATTGCTGTAGTTTGACAAGAGTGCTGTGATTTAGTCACTATTAGATGTAACTGAACAATTACTAGCAATTAATTAGTAATTGCAATTACTAATGACAATGTAGTCTTTAGAAGCAAAAACTTGTAAACTAATTTGCTGGTGTATTGAAATAACACAAACTTCATGTTCTAGTTTCTACATAAGCCAACAGGAATGTGTTTTTACACATGCACTACTAAGAACTATGAAGCGAAAATATATTGAAAATTATTTATAGTAAACAAGGAACAATGCCATTCAAATTGCTGTAGTTTGACAAGAGTGCTGTGATTTAGTCACTATTAGATGTAACTGAACAATTACTAGCAATTAATTAGTAATTGCAATTACTAATGACAATGTAGTCTTTAGAAGCAAAAACTTGTAAACTAATTTGCTGGTGTATTGAAATAACACAAACTTCATGTTCTAGTTTCTACATAAGCCAACAGGAATGTGTTTTTACACATGCACTACTAAGAACTATGAAGCGAAAATATATTGAAAATTATTTATAGTAAACAAGGAACAATGCCATTCAAATTGATGTAGTTTGCCAAGTGTGCTGTGATTTAGTCACTATTATTTTCATATCATGTTGGAAAGTGTAACTGAACAATTACTAACAATTAGTTGGTAATTACAATTACTAACACCAATGTGGTCTTTAGAAACCAATTTAATAAACTAATTTTACACTACTTAACTAAGTGAATACGGAATTGCTTACTTGCTGACGCTTTTCAAAACGATCGTTCCTTTTTCGAAGCTAACCTTTAAAAAGGAACGATCGTTTTGAAACGCATCACCAAATAAGCAATTACGTATTCACTTAGTTAAGTAGTGTAAAATTAGTTTAATCAGTGAATTCAAGATGATTACATCAAGAAACTTCAATTTAATAGTTCTTTATCTTGAGACTCACTTAAAATCAGACATAAAACTTCTACTACTCTAAACTACTAATTTACTGAAATGCCTCAGGAAATACATTTCATAGTGATTCAGTCCATTGTTAAAGAAGTAAAGAATAGTACTTCTCAACGGACAAATATTAATCTGAATATACTCTATACATGTTTTTGTAAACACTAACTAATATGTGGTAACACCAACTTTTTGTTTAAATTAGTAAAGCCATGACAATAAATGGATACCCATTGTTAACTCAGATATTACTGATCTCTTGGTTATTTAAGGATGGTTAAGTTGGTTTAGAACTGGGGGATTTTGAGTGTTGTGTTGGGTTAGTGATGTTAAAAAGTGTATATGAACTATAATTTAATTTGGTGGTGAGATTGTTTGTCGGCTTTCATTTGAAAAGTATAGTTTGCACTGTTGCGTGGAATATGTTACATTTATTAAGTTTATGGAAGATTTGTATTACTGAGTACAAAGTTTGCATAACTGAGTGAATATTTTTGAACTTACTTGTATGAGATATTTCAAAACAATCGTCTCATTGACGAAGCCAATACCAACTATCAATGAAACGATTTATTTAAATTGCGTCAGCAAGTAAGTTCAAAAGTATTAACTCAGTTACACAATAATTCATTAGAATTTAATTATTGAATTGAAGATGGTTACAACAAGCAACTTTAAGATTTGTAGGTTTAATGGCATATTCTGTAGATGTATTTAGTGCAGTGCTCTAACCTGTTCTTGAAATGATTCTTCTTGTTTAGCTTATGTAAAACTTGGGCATAGACTGCATGTCAGTTTATATAGACCAAAGTAGTTGTAAATGACTGTGATATTGGATTTGAATTCTTTGTTGAGGTTGTTGTGTACGGAGTAGACCATTATGTAATTGGTCACAACAGCTGTTGGTTAGTTCAAAGTAGTGGATGATCTGTAGTGTGTTGTGTACTTCATAGATACTGAAGTGATTTATTAATTTCGTTGTGTTATATTTTCAATGTTGTTTAATCTTCATGTTGTTAAAGTTTTTAATAAACTTAATATTATTTAAATCTAAATTATTATTAGTTTTCAGTCAATTCTCACAATACTTAACTATTATGAATTAATTATTTAAGTTAGCACCATGTTTTTGAACCTGTCTATAGAATTTATATTTATTTAATGGAGAAATAATTTAGGCTTCTTAATGTATAAACCCCCTAAGCAATACATTCAGCCTCTACGGACAGAAATTGCAGCATCACAATCACTTTAGACAACATTCTATTAACAACATGCAATATATGAATGAATCATGCAAGATTGCATGTTACATGATTTTAATATTTCAGTTATGCTTATTACATGGCATTATAAACTTTCATTATATAGTGCATTTTATTAAACACACATTCTTAAAGTCTTCTGTTGAATGGATATTTAATAAAGGAGTATTTACTTATGTAAATTGGTTTTGTAAGTGTGATTAACAAATGAATGGCACAAATCAAATCAAAATCACAATATATAACTGGAAAATTAATGGACCGACATTCAAACCCCCACAAAATAATATTTTCTTACAAAATTTGAATGTGTTTAGTTCTTTATTATGAGAAACAATGTCTGAAATAATTTGAAACATAATTAAATAAATAAATTAAATAATAACTATAACTATTACATGTATATATAATTTTACATGTTCAGTGTGTGTGTGTATATATATATATATATATATATATATGATAACATAAAGTATGAGGCTTTAGATTAAATTAAGTTAGTTGCTAAAATAATCATTTATAAGATTTAAAAAAAAAAGACACAAATAGTTTTCTAGTGCGGTCAAAGCAGGTACCATGTCATTATCCTTTCCAGGAAAGCTATATGTTGAGTCCGGCAAATTGACAATAGAGGGTCCAAAGCTTGTTAAGACGGGAAATCCAGCTGCCAATATAGCCATGGGAAAATAACCGTGTACCGTTAGGTTTAGCTAATTGTAGAACTGTGGGAAACTTACAAGGAACGTATTGGTGGTAGTGGGAGAAATTAGGGATTTTTAATAAAAACTAAATGATCGGGAGTTTTGAGGGGAAGTTTGAGGAGAGTCTCAGAGGAAGACGGATTGGTGGGGACTAGGATAGAAGTGTTGTAAAGGTAGAAATTGATTAAATTAAGTAAAGAGTTTTTTTTATAAGTAAAATTTAAAAAGTGTGACGTAAAAGTTTTTTTTTAGAAATATAAAGTAAGTTTTTTTGTGTGTCAAGTGTAAGCGCTGTAGTGAACAAAGCCAGGATTCCAGGGACTCTTCAGAATAATAAGTATTATTTGAATATAAGTGTAGCCAACAGGCATCTATCTTTTAGTTCAAAACAAATTTTAGTTTCATCAAAATTTATAAAAATTATTCTAGTTTCGCCATTTCTAATTTAAAAGCAAAGTTCCCGTAATAGCAACCCCGAGAGCAAAAATAAAATTTTAATACTGTTTTTTTTTTATGTTATTCTATTAGAAATCTAAAGCCTCAGAAGTCCACCTTTTTATCATTGTAATTTTAGTTACGATATCAATCCTGTCACTGCACAATATTAATATAAATTTGGAATAATGTGTAGAGTTAATTGAAGAGAATAAATGCCAGTGATGTTTAAAAATTGATAAGATTGTTAATTCTTTTATAAACCTGAAGGTGTGACATTAATAGGTAAGGTAAATAAATAACATTTAAAAATATATTTAATTATAACAAAAGTTAAGTTATAATATATATATATATATATATATATATATATATATATCATAATAAACTATTACCATCTATGTACATTTTATAGGTATTTTACAATCTCAGTAGAAAATGGGATTTATCTCCCAACCGGATGCCCTCATTAAACAATAACCATAAGTGTTACTATAAGCAAGTGTGGCATATCAATATATGTTAAAATATTTTAGTATAAACCTAGAGGCTCAGCTGAAAGATAGAATCAAGTAATATTCTTCTTAGAATAATTATTTTAAAACAGTTTAAGTTTGAAATCAAGTAAGTAAGGAGACAAATACGTATGACACACAATGAAATGTATGCTCACTTTTATTAATGTTATGTGAGTAGATTAAATAAATAATATTTAGGAAGGTTTTCTGCTTCAGATGCCGTTGAAGTTTATGCCTAGTTACAACTTCAGCGATCACCCCTTTGGAACCTTAGCAGCCACCCCCACTACACTCATGAATCTTATGCTGACAACCTTTTATAACTTGCTCGACTCCACTAGTAGAAGCTTTCCTTCGTAAAAGAAGCAATTCTTTCAAAACCTATCACCAAGTAAACCCTTGTGTATTCACTTCGTTAAGTATTATTTAATTATAGTTTTTTTAAACTTTCTAACGCTTTAAGGTTTGGATTATGTTATCAATAATAAAGGAAATGTTTTTTCTAATTCATTCCCAAGTTTTGATCATAAAATGGTATTATCAGAATAATGTAGGTTCATGTTTTGAGTTGAAAGTTAAGAAAAACGTTTAATTCATAAGTGAAAGAGTCATCAGAAACCTTTATTGGTGTTTTTGTCACTTCAAGATTGGTTTTATAATATTATCTTACTCCTTTGTAAATATTTCACCACTGTTTTGCTTTATTGAGAAGTTCATTAACACCAAATATGTTGTATGAATAGTTCTGCCACATATCAACAAGACATAAGGGAGCAGAATTACTGAATCAACATTATATAGTTATAAAACTTCTTCCTCAGCAGGAATAATTAGATTCCTTACACTGTCACCCTCATTAACAGCAACACAAGTATTTCAAATGCCAGGGAAATAACTGATTATTTCAAAAAACATCACACACGAGTTAAGTAAGACTTTAAAACGGAGAATTTATTTTAAGATTTGATTGAGGCACTAGTATATAACAAAAACTTCTAGTTTCACTTACTAGTGCTGTAGTGCCAAATCCGAAAAGGACTTTACAACTTCGGAATCATGTGGAAATTTATAGGTATGACTTATATAATTGTTAGAGGTATTATTTTGTATCAAAATACTTCTTGTTAAACTCAAGTAATGTCTTGAAGGACTTAACAACTTTGAAATGATGTAGGAATTTATCGATGTGACCTACAGGTTATTAAAAATATCTCATTTAGGTTTGATGTGACTGTCATCGGTGATTCAGCAAACATCCCTCTGGATATTAATTTTTTTAAGTGTAAACTTCTTGTTAATTGATTCCATCTTTAGGTGAGCTACTAGTTTTGAACTAACGCCGATATCAGTTACTGTCTGAATTGACAATGGGACAAGTCTCGCAAAACGGCAGTCCTCAACAATTATTAAAACAAGTGCTTCTATAAGCAAATGTAACATATTTAGAAATGTTTTTAGGGGAAAACTTCTACAGCAACGCCTACAAAGACTTATTGGATGGACATAAACATATGATTTTGTGACCGTCAGGTTACACTATGAGTCACCTAATTTAGTAACAGTTGATAAGTTAATAAATATAGTAATTTATTTAAATTTTTTGTCACACTCTTTTTAATGAATCAGGCATAAATTCTCAACCCCAGTATAGATTCTGCTTCTATGATCTGCAAGACTGTCTAATAGTAGTGGGTTATCCGTTATATTTTATGAAACTTTGGGGGAAAAATCCATGTGTCAGGTTGGGGAAGTGAGGTTGTGATCCAATTGACCTTGCACCTCCATTCCACCAACCTGAGAAGCCACCATTAAGGAAACCACTAACTGTAGTGAGAAAATGAGATGGTACCTCATCTTGTAGTTAAACATATTAAAAACATAAGTTTATAGAAAAAGTACTCAAACATATTAAGACACATGATACCATTGACATTCTAACATTTCTCTTACTTACTTACTTCTCATCATGGGTTTCTGCCTCGGGTGATGCTGTTACTCCAATATCTATAAGCTGCCGCTGCTATAAGTGCCCTCAAGAATTTGTCATTAAGAATCTTTGCAGTACCAGCTACCACAATGATCCTCAACTTGTCTCTGTGCTGATTGCCCACACTTGTACAATCCAGTAGAATATGCTGTAAAATCTCCTGTGTCTCCTGCCATGCTCTACATAAAGGAGAGTTAGCAAGGTGAACCTATAATGACATTGTTACATCCATGTCATATTCTGAGAGCTGAAAATGTTGCCACTGCCCAAGGGACAGACCGATGCACCTGGCTCTCCTGCAAAGCAAAAAGATACCTCACTGTGCTCTCATTGTTCCAGAATTTGATCCAAAAATTTTTAAATGCATCCTCTGAATTTTTATTTAATTTAGACGACACCTGTGGTGGAAAAACAAGTCTTATTTCCGCTGACTTCTTAGCTATACTGTTTACCATTTGATTACCAACTACTCCACAGTGTGTAGGCACCCAATGTATGGTAACAACTTTTCTTCTTATTATATATATTTATGCAGTACTTGCCAAACTGCCATGTGAGAAGCACTCTACATTGATTTTTTCGGACTATGGCCAATGCTTACTTTAACATGTTCTACAAATTCAAATTGCCTGTCTCAACAAAATTTATGTTCCAACTATACATTGTATACCTGGTAGGAGAGACCTTTCCATACTTGATGTAACATTTACTCTAAACACTTACTTCCAAGTTTGTTTCATGAAACAATATCACATACAAGCACATTCTGCTCCAGAGATTAACATTTTACAATCCCAATGCTGGCGCTAACAGTGACAGGATTTGGTACTACAGCATTTCCTGAGTGAAACAAGGAGTTTTTTTAATACACAATAGCAAAACAAGTTGTAATTTTAACTGTTTTAGCAAATTGTAGAGACATAAAGTTTATCTAACTATCTTAATTTGCAACGAGGATTTATAATTGTTTGTTTGTAACAAAATAACACCTTTACAAATTATTTAACTCCATTTAATAAATGTATATAAATTTTCAAAGTTGTACAGTCCTTTTTGACTTACCCTGTACTTTAAACCGACTAATAAAAGATTAAACAAAATACAGAAGTATGAGAACGGAAAAAATAACTGTAAATAGCTTGCAATCCCTCTTAAGAGTGTTTTCTCTGCAAGGACAAGTAATACAAACACCTTAGAAAAGTTTATATCGGGTGAGGCATAATAAAGAGTAATATAAAAAAGACTGATATAACCTTAAAATACATTAAAAAGCATTTTTATAATAGTAAAAACATCGATTGTTTTTTTTAAATAACTCAGGGTAAGATGATGTTCGTTTAAACACACACATTCCTCCAACAGGACCTTAAAGTTACTCATTACATTGAGCAACATTTGCAGTTGGATTTAAACCAACATCCTGTCTGATTCTTTCTCTCAGGTCTTCAAATGTTTGATAAGGGATATCTTTGTAAACTTTGATTTTCAGATAACCTCACAAGGAAAAGTCATGTTGTGAAGTCCAGTGAACGAGAGAGGCATGCAATATCCCTCCATTTTGGGGATAACATGATTTGGAAACAAACAATTGAGCTGTATGGGAGGTTGCTCCCTTCTACTGTAAGTAATGAATCAGACAGGAAGCTCTTCAAATACCACTGCCAATCCAGCACAATATGATGAGTAACTTCAAGGTCTGGCTAAATGTCTGCTTCTAAATCAGGGTTCCCAAACATTTTTGCATCACGCCCTCTTCTCTTGAAATGAAAGCCTTCCACGTCTTCCTCTACTTTACACTATAAATAAATGATATGGCCATATGAAAAAGAAACAAATATTATATATATATATATATATATATATATATATATATATATATATATATATATATATATATATATATATATATAATCAAATTTGTTTAATTATAATACTTTCACAGGAAATGTTTTATATAACATTCCAAGTTTAAATTTCCAAGGTAAATTTTAACTAAGATCTGTTAGTGAGATGAATGAATTTGCATTTTTTTCACTAGGAACCTATTTGAAGTTGTATTATATATTTGAGGAAAACTAATATTTCTATTATACATGCATGTATTTAATTTACATTTTCTAAGCAACATTGTCAATAAAATTACCTATGTACACAAAAATCAGGTGTAAATTTAGTTTTAAATTCTAAGAAACTGTGTATTTGAATGTTAACTCAATGAGAATTTATCTTATTACTTTCCAACTGACCTCGTCCCCCCTGACTTGCCTTCATGCCCTCCCCCCAGTTTGGGAACCTATGGTCTAAGTGGACATCTTACCAGAATTATCTTAAAAAAGTAACCGATGTTTTACTATTGTAGAAATGAATATTCGTGTATTTTAAGATTATATAAAACCAAAGCGTTTTTTTCTTAACAACTTCTTAAAAATCTCTTTTTATTATGCCTCACCCTTTACTTCATGAAATATATCAAACCCCTGGAATACTTGAAATTCTGCTGATGGTTTAGCCACAAACTAATTAAATTTAGCTGTTCATGGTAGTAAATTCCATCCTGGACAGCTGTAGAACTTAACGATATAGAATGAGATTGAACTGTTAAGTTAAAACACAATATAAGAACGGGCTGATTTCAGGAAGGATAGAAGCATCTTTGATCATGTCATTGTCTGAGCAACGAAATGGAGATATTTTTCTTGCTTCTGTTTTTAAGGTAACTGGAAACAAAGACATTATGTTAAATTAAAAAATTAAAGGTTGAATTAATTAACAAATTATATTTCTATTTACAGCATCAATGTAATTATAGCTTTTCAAAGTATAATCATGAATGTATTTATTTTTGTTACATTTGTTGATTCCATCTTCAAACGAGCTTCTAGTTTTCACTAAAAACACTTGTAAATATATTACAACTTGCCTATAGTAGCACTTACTTATATACAAAAACCTTAAGATCAGTTACGGTCTGAGTTGACAATGGAACATATCTCACAAAACGCCTGTCCTAAACTAATATAAGTAAGTGCTACTGTAGGCAAGTTGTAACATATTTACAAGTGGTTTTAGTATTAATTTCATTAAATTGAATATCAGGTTGATTTAACTATAAAATATACACAATTTTAAAATATTTGATTTGATTCTAATGAGAGTTCTAAACTGACTTGTATTAATAGAAACTTGTAAAGAACTATATTAGATAGCTGAAATATGTTTTGTATATAAATATATTTATCACTGAAGTGAAACCAATTTAAAGGCCATTGTTACAGTGGAAACAGTAATAAAATTAAAATGGCAATTTCAGCATGAATATGATACGTTTTAACTCTGGGAGAACGAGAAACTTGTTCAATCTTTAGTTAAAGAGAGCTTAGCTAGTGAGAACTATTCACGGTAAAAAAAATAAAATAGTTAACTCTGAATCTCACCACACACTAGTTTATAACAGAGACTAGTTTCGGCGATGATGTCACCTTCCTCAGTGCTTGGCTACTACTCGTCACCGAAACTAGTCTCTGTTATAAACTAGTTTGTTGGTTTCTATTGGGCTAGTGTATGGTGAGATTCAGAGTTGACTATTTTATTTTTTTACTATTCTTCAATCTGATATATTTATTTAAAATTAGTCATTAGTGTGCTATTGAGCAAACACAGCTTTCTCAGTAAATTTACAGTTTACTTGTGATTGGATTAAAAAAGACAAATATGTTCTTAATAAAATTAAGGCATTTGCTCACGCATGCAAGGTTTTGCCATTATTATTATTATAATTTTTTTAAACTTTTATGACAATTATAATTTTTGAGATTGTTTTGTAATGAAATGAAAAACTGAATAAAATTTAAAATGTGTCTTTGTCAAGAGCTTTTTACATATTTTGAACTGTACAGTCTAAAAGTAGTATGAAATATTACCTAACAGAGGGCAAAACACACAATTAGAAAACAAAATGTAGAATATAAAGCATAAAGAAAAACCAAATGTACAATCAAAGAATATATAGTGTACTCTTCAGGGGGAAACGTTTTTAGGGATGATACATCAAAAAACCACCTAATGAAGTTAAATGACAGATGCTATATATTTAGTTAATTAGAGCTTAGCTAGTGAGAAATATTCACAAAGGTAAAAGTCAAAATAGTGAACTCAAAATCTCACCAAAAATTAGTTTTTAATAAACAAACACACATCAACCCAATAGTAGCCAGGCACTGAGGAAGGTGACATCGTCGCTGAAACTAGTTTGTTGTGTGTTTGTTTATTAAAAACTAATTTTTGGCAAGTTTTTGAGTTCACTATTTTGACTTTTACCTTTGTGAGATGCTATATAGTTGATATTTAATAAGTTCTCAGTAATTTTAACACATACTAGGTTCAACGCATGCTGATCTAATTTCGTGCATGCCACAGACACTATCCAGTAGAATTTAATTCCTCACTTCAATTGAATTGTATTTCGGTACAACAATGTTCTCACTTATAAAGCCCTAAATATTAAATTTTTCATATGAGTGCAATTTATTTTTCGTTATTTTGTACCTTGTTTATTTTGTTATTTAATTGGTTATTATGTGTAATCATAAATAGTAGAAACAGATTAAAAGTTACTTACCTTATGATGTTTGCTTTAGGTTCTAGGCTTCCACTGTTAGTGATCATTTCGTATGTATACAAGAACACACTTATAAAAAACTACTAGCAAACATCAGCTACTGACCGATACCGGATAAAACCTAAACTGAGCTTCTGACTCGGGTAATGTTTTTGTCAAGCGACATATTCAGCCTCACATTTCTGCCATTAAGATCGCTCAGTTGTACTTTTCAGTTCCAATCCTTGAAAGTTATAAGTGATGTGATTGAAAAAAGTATGTGTGATCTGTATTGTGTTTGTTCATTTAGAATGGCATTTTTATGTTTGTTGCTATGTTTGTATATTTCGTATTGCTCTAACGTGTTTACTTTTTGGCCTTTTTGCATGTGAACTAAATAATATGAACATCCTCCATACATTCAACAAAGGTCACAAATTAAACATATTAGAACAATGTGAAATTACAAACATAGAGTTTGAGTCACTTTATCTACATTACGATATAATGCCACTTAACATTATACACACAATATCTCGTGTCTGATCTGATTTCCTTGTCATAGTAAACTTAACACGTTCTTGTCTCATGTGCTACAAGTTGGAAGGAAAGTGGAACAAATTTCTATCTTGTAGACGTAATACATTGTATGATATTTTTACCAGCCCATGGAAAACCCATTTATGGGAGATCAGATTTTGCCAGTAACTGTTCTGCTATGTTTATTCCATAATCTGTATAATGCCTCTTCTCCTTCAATGTTGATGGTTTTTATTTACTGTAAATATAAAAATAATTTAATAGTCAAATAAGTTTTTAAAAAATTGTTAAATATTTTAATTATTTGTCTCTTAGGGACACCACCGAGTTGTTGATGCAATCAATCAACACCAAACATGCCGATATTATAATTTATAACACGATTTGGTTTCATTATTTCCCTGATAACATGCATTTTACGCTTCATTATTTTAGTTTCTTCAAAATTCAGATTAGCGTGAAGTAATAAAGAACAATGACATACTCCTTAACTTTGCACATAACTGCTAAAAGTTCCTGTTGAAGACTTGCAGATAGCTCAATTTTTTTAGTTCAATTCTTTAAAGACATATATTCTCTATAAGAAGTTCTTAATCTTGAAACAAGACACAGATTAAACGGTAAGGGAAAAGCCTTTGAAAGAATTGGATAGGCAAAAAGGTATTTTTAAAACCATATTATTTAAAATTTGAATGTATGGTTTTAAATGTATGGTTTTTATAACAATAACATTTTACATTTATTATACATTAAACATTTTGCTAAATTAAATATTTTCAAAAACCTCAATCTTAATACAATAAACAAAAATTAATATGCATCAACAAAACGTATTTTGATTTAAAAGTTAAAAATTTCCCTAACATTAAACTAATAATACAAATTTAAAATAATTTCCTAACCAACTAAGTAATTATATAATGTTTTAATTGTTAAGTTTATAAATTTTTATATTTCAAACTTATTTTTAGCTTTACATGATAGTAAAAAAGTTACTTTAAAAATAATAATATTACTACACACAAAACAATATGTTTACTATTTTACAATAAAAATTTACAAGTTTAACCCATTTTGTTTTCTTGGGTTCTTTCTTCAACTTACAAAAACTACTCAAATGACACTAACTCTTATATATGCACATAATTATATATTAAATACATGGTAATATTTACAATAAAAAGTAATAATTTAGATGTCTTTGTTCTCGCTTAAAAAATCCTGTAATACTAAATTCCAAAACTACCAAATAATAAAACAGCATTATCACAATTTAGACTCTTTAATTTTGACAAAATTTAATTTCAATTCAATTGTAAATGCTATTTAATAACGATAATTCTAAAAAAAATTAATTAATTATTCCTTTTGTTGTCCTTAAAGAGTAAAAAAATCTTGTTACAAATATCAAAGGCAGTTTATGTTGAATATATGAAAAATTAATTCATTATGAAAATTTTTTTCATATATCCAAGTTAATTATATGGTTATTTTTTCATACATTATGGCCGTAATTCGTTTATGCTCTTTTTAATTCAAAGGCATACATTTCTAATCTTATTCATTGACGTGGATTACAGTAAAATTACATCAAAATCAACTAAAAAAAATTCTCAAAGTTCAAATAATATACTCACTACATTTGTGTATTATACTTCTATGAAATATATATCAAGAAGTACAGCTTAAATATCTTTATTTGAAGAATATCTTATACTTGAAAGTAAATACTATTAATTCAGTAATGGAAGTTTCATAAGAACTAAGAAATTTTAATACCAAAATTACAGTAATCAAATTTTTATATTGAAAATACAGTTAAACCACTCTTATCCGAAATAATGGGGGCAGAATCATTTTGGATAAGCAATGTTTCTCAGGTGAATTCTGAGGTGTATTCCTTCAAGTAGAACATATAGAACCTGTTTTACTGTATTAGAGTAGTTATGTTTTCTAACAAAACAACAATAATCCTCTCTTCCCTTCCCACGGAGGATGTTCACCGCATTGTCATATATGAATCACAGGGCAGGCCAATTTGGCCAGCCAGATCATCAACAGCACCTTGCAATGGACGCTTTTTTCATATTTACAGAAATTTTTCATACTCAGCTGAACGTTTCGGTTAAGCGAAGTTCAGATAAGAGAAGCTTTACTGTATTTGTAAAACCGCCAACATTTTTAATAACTTTCCTATCCTAATATTGTACACTTTATTACATTGACATAAACATCTCCTTCACTTTGGACCAGTTCCTTTCAATTGGTGCAAGAACAACCAATATTACTAAAGAAATTGTTACAGCTAGGATGCCGAGGATGTGTATAGTCAGCAAAAATTTTCTTAACCCAGAATGCTGAAACAAAATTAAATAAATTGAAGGTTAATTTTATTCTTTATCATAGGCACATTTTGAAATAGGATTTGCTTTTAACAATACACATTTGTATCTTACTATAGTAAATTTTACCACAGTAAAAATACAATAGTTGTGTTTGATATCTTCTAAATGTTACCTTTTTTAGAAACTGTACAGTAGAGTCCCAATAATTCCGGGTAGATGGGACCAAGACTCCCTTGGATTACCGAAAACTCGGATTACAAGGAAGTATGTTCCTGTGCATTAGACAAAATAGGAGTTTTAATGAACCCTAACAAAGCACGAAATAAATTTATTATAGTACTTTATATGAAGATATCTTGGAAGCCCGACTCATTTCCTTTGCATACCGTATCTATAGACACTTTTGGAAGCCCGACTCATCATTTTCTTTCAAATAGATAAAATAGACTCAAATAGAAATAGCCTCGAATTTAACAAAGACTCTACTGTATATGAAAAACAGGAGTTCTTTGTTTTTTGAATAAATTATAGATACCTTGCAAATGTAATTGTTTATTTCTGCATTGGATAGATATTTATTTTGTTGGTTATATTAAAAGTTTGAAGACAACAGCAATATATTGAAATTAATATTGTTCACTAATATTGTTCAATTAATTGTTTACTAATCATTTTTAATTGAGTAATTTGAAAATGTTTACTAAATGAATAGCACAAAAGTTTCACTAGATAGTTTATCACTTGATAAACACTTGTTGAATAATCTAATGAGAAAATATTAAAAATGTGACTTTAATAATTAGGTAAATTTTATAACAATAAATAGTTCCTGAATTTTGTAGTCCATTACGTTTAGTGAATCTTAATTAATCACTTTAACATTACTTTATGACTATCCGAACTTTAAATTTTGTAAATTTGTGAAAACTAAAGAGACACTGATGAAGATCGCCACATAGCGATCGAAAATGTTCTGTCTCAGTAAGTTTTCACAAATTTACAAAATTTAAAGTTTGAACAGTCATAAACTAATGTTAAAGTGATTAATAAATAGTTCCTAAAGTTTAGATAGACAGCAACACTGATTAAAGAATGAGTTGAAATGTACAATTGGATGAAACAAAATATGGCGAGATAATATCAAGTTGGGAAGAGAAATGACTGCCTTGTCTGAGTGATTGTTGAACACTGCCCGAAAATGGCAAGAGCTTTGCACTGTACAGCGTGCACCGTAGATCATAAGCAATAGATTGTACACAGTAGACAGATAACAAAGCTATAAAGATTTTAAAACCTGTACCAAACACTATTTTTTTTTAAACTGATTGTACTCAGAATAACTGTTGATTAACTTTTAATTTGTTGCATTCAAACCAATATTTAGAAACAATCAAAATACAGAAATTCTGAAACCTCTTCAAGATGATAATTTCCTATTTCGTTTATTGTTTCAAACAATAATAGGTTTTGTGTTACACTTTTGGTATTAACTTGGTAAAAAAACCACTTACTGATAGTTTTCAGTAGGCACGTTTCGTACTAGGTCAGCGCATTGTTCAATGTTGTGAGTCACGGACATCATTTTTTTTTATGATATAAAGCAAAATAACAAAAACTGTCATATAAAATTTGAAAATAATACTAGCACTATAGAAGCCTACCAAACTAATGACTAAGACCTTCAAAGGGCAACTACGGTCACAGATGATACCGTATATATATAACTAATATAATCAATGCAGGATAGTAATTCAACCAGAAATATTTTAAATATTTACAAAAAATACTTACAGGAGCATCTTGTTTCCTGTCTATATTAAGGGAACCCCGCATATTCATATCCTTCATGGGAAAAGAAGTGATCCTTGAGCTGCCTTTGTTTTCACTGATACAGCCGGAACACTAAATCAGATTTTTTAGTTGTTAGTGTTTATCATTGTAATATTTAAACATGTTAACAGATTTCATTTCTTATCTTAATACAAATAGAAAACTCTTTTAAAATCTTAAGTATTACCAAAGATAGATAAATGAAATTATGTCTAAATATTATAAATATACAAACTTCCTAGGATTGTATGTGTTCATTTCCTCAAACTTCTATATTCCATTTAGATTAGAACATTAGGTTAGTAACATTTACTAAATACAATTATTATTTTTTGTTGTATTTATAAATTTAGTAGGCCTACTAAACGAATGTTTTTTATACTTTTGTACTTACAAGACTACTTATCTCTCACCATCTATCTTTTTTCTCTCAACACCATTGTATTTATCATTAAAAAGCCTATACACTTTTAATTTTTTGTAAATATCTGTTCTCATATAATGAAGTTACAACGTAAAATGCATATAGGATGATAGCTTTTTATATTTACCCCACACTTTTAATATATATCTAGTTTAAACTGAAAATACAAATATAGATCTTACTGAAAGTATGAGGTGTATGATGACGTAAAACGCAACAAAGCCAACCAGAACCCAATCCATCCATTCTGGAAGCTCTGCTTTATTTAGTTGAACAGCAAAAAATATTGTTACAACTGAAAAAAAAAATGGAATATATTATTTTCCACTTTCAACTTACTCGCATTTACCTAATTTCATATCATAAACAATAACTACTAACATTTAAAACTGTACACACACACACACACACACATATATATATATATATATAGATATATATATTTAGGTTAGTTTTGGTTGGTAAAGATTATTTAGATTTTTTGGACTAGGAGACTGACAGACTTACCTTGGTAAGAGTCCACTCTGTAGTCTTGAAATAGAAACACATAAAAGCACTTAAACAATGATATATTTCAACCACACAGTGGTCTTTGTCAATCGAAGAGAAAACACCCAAAAAAATATGAGAAAATGAAATTTTAAAAAAAATCATATATCATTGTTTAAGTGCTTTTATGTGTTTCTATTTCAAGACTACAGAGTGGACTCTTACCAAGGTAAGTCTGTCAGTCTCCTAGTCCAAAAAATCTATATATATATATATATATATATATATATATATATATATATATATATATATATATATATATATATATATATATATAGCAGAGTCTTGATAATTCGAGGTAGAGGGGACAGAGACGTACGGAAGTACGTTACTGTGCATTAGAAAATATAGGAGAACTTTATATGAACATTTCTTGAAAGCCCAACTCTTTTCCTTAGCATACCTTACTGATATAAACATATCTTGGAAGCCAGACTCAATATTTTCTTTCAAATAGATATTAGGCTCAAATAGAAATAGGCTCAAATTATAAGGAAGCTTGAAATGTCGTGACTTGGATTTTCGAGACTCTACTTTATATATAATAAATAAAATTCATAGGAACATTAACTTCACCTCTGAAGTAAAAAAGAAAATGAATTACTTAGATCTCCCAACTAAACTCATTGTTAAATTTTCATTATTCATTTACTTAAAACGAACCCAAGTAAACAAAATAACTAATCATTCAAACTGCTCTTTCAATCATAAAATAGGTGTATATGATGCATTGGTGCAAACAATGCTTAAAGTTCCACTTAATAACAAAGGAAGAATAAAAAAAAATATTTTAAACAGCAAAAGAGTTTTTAGTGTTTTTTACATGTGTTACACTTACTTTTATGATTGCTGAAGGCGGCCGTTTGTCTCATTGATGTGTCTCATTGTCAACTCTGATCAACTTCCAAAACAGCCATACTCAGCAATCATAAAAGTAAGTACCACTATAGGCAAGTGTTACATATGTGTTTTTAGTGAAAATTTCAAAACTATTTTTATTTTGGAAAATTTATTGAATCTAAATAGTAACTACAAAAAGAAATTTACCACAGCATAATCATATGTTATATAGAGAATATTTTATTTTATATTTTAAATATCGAAATCTTGTTGTTGTTCATTACAAGCTGGTTGGTAATCACTTATTACACTTTGATACTACTTGCTACCAGACTTTTTGTTAACTATAAGTTGTTAAATGGTTAACTTACATTTGGAGGAAACATTTTTGTCTTACAACTTCAGGAGGCTGAAGAAGTCATAAGACAAAAACGTTTTCTCCAAGTGTAAGTTAACAATTTAATAACTTATAGTTAACAAAAAGTCTGGTCGCAAGTAAAATCAAAGTGTAGTAACTTATATTTTAGTTTCGAAATAGTTGGTTGAATTATTTTAAAAATATAAACATTTATTCAGTTTTTATCAAATTCTACTTACTGGAAACTATGTGAGCAGCATTACCGACAAGCCAATGAGCCCAGTTAAATATTGGCCTCTTGCTTGTGTTTGGATGAGGTCTAAGGGCTGCCATGAATGGTTGAATAAAGCATAATACTGTTGCAATACAGCCTAGAAATGCGTGAGCTTGCGAACTTTTGGAAACCCAACCTCCAATCTCAACAAATATAATGACAAAGGCTGATAATGTCAGCACCCAAGTCAACAGCATAAAGAAACGGTGCCACTAAACAAAATAATTACTTTTTAACACAAAAATTGTTTTAGATCAAATTTAATCCATCTTGAATGATTTCATACTATTGAGTCAGAAATAAAATCATAAAATATAGACTATATAATATATAATTAAAGTATATCTTTAATTTGTTAATATATGATTTTAACTTGAAATTTAATTTTTAAAATGAGTGATACCCAAAAATCTTTTCCCAGTCGCTAAATAATATTAATAGTCAATTACTGTCAGTTAAGGCTAGTGTAGTAAGAAACCCCTAATTAGCCATTAACTGTTAATTACTAGAAACCTGTGTAATTGCAATTTATATTCTTGCAGAACCTTAGAAACTGCGAACTAAAGCACAAGTTGTGAAAAAAACTTATTACTAAAGAGTTAGGAAAATCTTTAGTTTAAAATTTAATAATGATGAAGCATCCAAATTAGTTTTTAATATTAAAGTTCAGATAGCCATAAGCTAATGTTAAAGTGATTAATTTTAATATTAATTGGACAAATGTCGTTAAAACATAACACTGTAGATTAAAAATCATCAACTCTCCCTAGCATGTGAAAAGTACAAGTTAAATAAGAATTATTAATAAAAGCAAAAATTCAAATAACTAAGGTCTAGATTTAAGATATATACAAAAAAAACAAAAGGAAAGAAATTTATCTGAATAATCACAATGAACAAATAACTTAAGAAACTTAAATATATGATATAGTATGGTAACTACATGAATATATAATATTAGAATTATAATAATTAAACAACAATAACTCTTGATACAAATTTTTAGACAACCCTGATGTAAATCTCGCTAACACTGTTCGCATCGTCAGAAGGTTATAAACATACTGGGATCTAAAAGCTAAGACCTAATGACTACTCGCAATGGGCATCACTTCTGACTAGTCATTAAATCTTACTTCTTAGGCCTTCTGATGATGCTAACAGTGTTAGCGAAGCGTACATCAAGATGTCTAAATATTTGTATCAAGAGTTATTATTACTTTACTTCCTTGCACAGACATCCCAGCTTCAAGAGTAGCCGATAGCTTGATGTCCATGGCATATTATTCTTGCCAGTCCCCAATGTTGCCACTTCGGCTCTCAGGAAGTCCCTCATTGGTATGGGGTATGTGCAGTCGAACAAAATGTGCTTTACGCTTTCATCTTCGCCCTCAAAAAGTGCACAGATTGGAGAATTTGAAAGATTAAATCTAAATAAATATTCCTCCATCACTAGATGGTCGAATAGTGCTCAAGCTGCAATGGACCTTCCCTGAATTTGTCCTCACTCAACGGTTCAGGCTGAAATTGAAAAAGGTGATGACCTGTGGCCTCTTCTTTCCAAGATTCAGTCCAACATTTATGAAAGTATTTATTTGCCAAGCTTTTACAATACATGAGTGGATACTTGACTTTAAATGTTGGGTACATATGGAATGCCGCTTTAGCTGTTTTATCGGTCCTCTCGTTTCCTGGTATTCCACAATGCGCGGGTACCCATTGAAGAGTGATGTCCTTCAGGATGTAAGCAAATATTCTAATTTCAGCAATGCGAAAGGAGTAGTCCCGATATGGATGAGTTTAAGAGAGCCTGGAGGGCAAATCTGGAGTCAGTGAATATGCATATTTTCTCCTCCCTTGTTTCGAAGCAACTTGCCAACGCAGCATTTAGCGCCAATAGCTCTGTGTCCATACTAGAGTGCGAGTTTGAAGGGATGTAAAAGCAGATATCAGTAGATTCGTTGAACAAACCTGCTCCCGATGTTCTGTTTTATTGGTCAATCATCTATAGCTTTTACAGTGAACCGAACGCCAGCATAGAGAAAGTCACACGTGGAAAAACAAAACAAAAGCAAATTAAAAATGCAAGCAAGCATCCAAAATAGTCCTTGTCAGGGCTCTCGACGTGCATCAAGGGTTATTATAATTACGTTACTTTGTTCTGTTTAGATGTTTGTGCAACAATTATAAACCAAAACTAATAATAACTAAAGACTCTGACAAAACGGAAAAATACAGACATTCTCAGGTATTACACTAAACCAATAAAGGAGTATTACAATAAAAACTCATTCTGCATCGAAATATTTTAAAAGGGCAAAAAATTGTATTTAATCACCTGCAATAGTTCTTAACCCTTTGCACTCCACTACAGAGTATAAATTGCAGTGGTAGTATGTATTTGAACTCTGACCATTAGAGCAACATTCTTGATGCCATACTCCGAGGCCTGGCAAAGTTTCTTGTTCTATACACTTAGAAGCTGATTATATCAGCCGGCTTTACTTTTCCACTCCAAAGCCAGTTGTAGTTTGGCAATTTTAAACTATAACACGGCATTTTATGGGGCTTGAAGTAACTTCATACAAAACTTTATTTTTTCCTAGGTTGGTGGTTATGTAGAAGCTATAACTAGAACAACACTCCCTGCGGGTCTTTGTTTTCATTTACAAATTCTACGTTTAAAGTGCCTGTTTGCTGAATTTATTATTTAATTGTTTAGAGTGATTTTTTAAAAAGCTTAGTAATGTTGATTTTCTTTTAAAGCCTCTCTTTTTACTACTCATTTCCGTAAATGATTCTATTTATTATTTATCCCCAGATATGTTTTGAGATTTTCCACAACCAACGGAAATATAAATAAAAACATTCAATTTTTAATTAAGTATGTGATATGTTTAGATGTAAAAATTAAACTTAAAACTCAACCTTTATTTTACTAATAAAAGAGATACTATAATCGTGAAATATTAACTATTTAAAGTCTTTATAAATAACAGGATGATTGATAGAATAAATCTGTAATCTTGCGGTACCGCAAGCGTATTGCAAGTCTCGGAGTAGATGCGGCAAACAACTAAGCAGGCTCGCACCCTGGTCCAGAGGGCCATGCTAAACGATTATTCTCATTGCCGAAATGCAATGAATTATTATAAAAAAATTGTAATATTTCATTTGATGAATAAATGAAATAACTTGTGACAAGAAACAATTAAATAACAGTACTATATATGTTTTGCAATGAATCTGTGAGAGAGTGTGTGTGTGTTGCGTGTAATATACTTACAGCAAACCACAAGTCTTTGCCACATAATGTGCTTCCCACCCAAGTTTGTTTGTAGTATCTAGCTAAGACAATTCCAAGACTAGCAGTACCAATCCAAGCAGTAATCATTAAGGCACCATGGAGTCGTAATAGAAGTTTTGAAGCTTCAGAAAATGCTCCAACATCAGATAGTGGTCTTTTCTGACCACTAACTGCATAGACAACGTCATGAAATCCCACACCATCACCTTAAAACAGAGAGAAATCAAATGAAATATTGTGATAATAAAATTTCATGCTTTAATTTTCATAAGACAGGTTTATTATGATTAACCGAACATTTTTCTCGTACTCAAGATAAATATTAGATCTTATATTGGCTTTGTACAGAAAATAATAAAAGAATATGTATATCTGTTTCATAATATAATCTAATTGTATCAACTGAGTGTACAACTGAGCTACATGACGACAGGGCTATCGCGTAGCCAGTTCCATACATGACGACAGGGCTAAACAAGCCACTTGCCTAGTTTCGTGCAGTGGAATTTAATATATATTTTTTTTAATTAAAAAGTTTTTTCTATTTGTTTACTCTATCATAAATACATTTAAGTCTTACTTTACAAAGTTTCAATATAAAAGACTCACTGAATGTCATGGAATGCAAGACCAATGAGTAGAGTCTTTATTAAATTCCTTCTATTAGCTCACACTCTCCTGATATGTATCTTGTACAAATTTTCAATCATTAATAAAATAAGTTTTTATTCAACTAATCAAGTTCAAATACCTTTTTTGTAAACCTATAGAGGATGAAAATTGATGTTAATACAGTTTTTTCAAATATTTATTCAATAATTAAATTATAAAAATTTGGAGGTATATCCAGATTTGAACTATGAATCTTCATGTTCAAAGTCTAGCGTGCTTTCGAATTGCGCCAACTTTCCAATAAATGAATTTCTCAAAGAAGTATATGAATTTTTTTCCCCCATCTGGTTGTCATCGAAACCTTCATTGTACAACCTTAAACTGTTGCCACGGTTACCACAAAATATCATAAAAAGTGCTGTATGGTTAAATATGAATGAAACGAATAAAATAAACAAATAAACTGGAAATAAGCAAACATTATAAAATGTTTCTATCTTCACCTCAGTAAGAATTTACTTTTTATATTACTTCTTTAGATAAATATAACAAATAACTTATTAACACTTTGTTCATTGACAGTTTATAATTTAGTATTATATTACAATATTTTACCTTTCACCTCAAGGATTACCTTTGATTGTTGACCCTGCTGCCAACAGAATATGATACTGATCATTAACAAGGTCAAATGTCTTGCCTTCAACAACTATCTTATCATCACGAGTAAATCTACAATACAGAGTCCCATCCACAAAGGTTCCATTCAACAAGTTTATTCCCAACTGGCTCTGCAAAGTAAATTCCACTGATGTTTACATTGAAGTTATTGCTCTTTATCATTACTTTAAGATATTGCTTTCATTTCGTTTATATATACTCACTAAAATACATTCTATGAAGATCATGAAATAAACACTCAGCTGAATGTTATATGTTAACCCTAGATGGTTTATCTTTACATTTTGTCACACAATTACTTATGTATTGTCAATTTGACTACTCCATTTTGTTTTTTTTTTCTATTTGCCCTAATAACGTTTTTTAATTAATGTGTTAAATATAGTAATATCCCATACGTCTTTAGTGCTTGGAAAAAATTATTAAGTAGCTATAAATCCTACTATTAGAAAGAAAAATAATAATTACAATGACTACGTTTTAATAAAATAGTGAAACAAATGTTTAAAAGAGTATTTTTAAAATAATGTCCAACACATTATATTTACAAAAAACACAGATTCTAACAAACAAATGAGTGACAGAACAAGTTAATCAAATGAAAGAATTTTTACAAAAATATGTAAAGAGAACACAAACATAAAAGAGTCACAAGGAGACACTTACGTATTGTCAAAATGACGATGCAAGCTCTGTTTCACTAGGATGCATGCAAACTTTAGCACCGAAACTGTGGATATGATATCGGGTGTTGTGGATGAGAAGATGAATGCACGCAAAACCCTTATTTGTCAGATACAGTAATTTTTTTAACGGGCCGTCATCATTTTGACGAGGTATAAGTGATCTAGGGTTGAAAATGGAATTGGGAAAGAAAAACACTTTGATCACAGAAATGAAGATGTCATCAATTTTCAACATAGAACAGCTTTTTATTATCTTAGTATTTAGAACTTCAAGCTATTATGCAATATTAAAACCTTTTCTCCCTGAACTTTCAAATTTCTTTTAGAAACAATTGAATAAAAAATTATTTGCTGCAAAAACTGTTTAATGAAATATTTTAAATTAATATTGTGATTTATTTGTTATAATTTTATTATTTATGAAAATTATAAATACATTTAATGTTAATATATGCTGCCTCTCAATTACCTACAAATTAAATAAGATATTGATTGAGGTCATGTAGGGGTCATGTGAAAGTTTGTAGGGGGCCGAAAGGCAAAGGCATTACATACCTAAATATTATGCAGCTAAAAAATTCAAGTTCCAACCTTGTTCAGCCTATTAGTACTTATAAAGTACCTAATATATTAAGTAATATAAATTAAGAAAATAAACACATTCATCTAATTACTCGTACTTTTTATTAAGAAACAAAAATTATTTTTTTGTTATAAATATTTGTCCTAAGTCATGTCCTACACAATTCACCAATTTGTAAAATAACCTTCACGTAAAAATTCATTTGTCTACATATGATGCTTGTATATTGATTTGGTTTTTTTAAATCTCGACTCCCCATGACCCCACATATAGGCGACCATGTTTGAGATACAGTACAGCATCCCTTATCTGATAAGTAAGAATAAATTGTTTTTTTTTAATAATTTCATCATTCATTAGGAATATTTTTAATATTTTTTGTTACAAAATCATTTTACTCCATTACTTAACCCATTACAAATGCTATATAAATATGGATTAAATTTAAGTAGATTTTTCAAATAATAAATACATAAGGCTTTTCAAAAGATTGTTTAGACTAACTCCAAAAATAGATCCAAACTCTGTTAAAAAACTCACAAATTTCATAAGTCTTACACCTTGCATTCACTTCTCGCTTGTTCTCCCAATAACATTTTATGTGCATATGTACATATGGTTTTATAGTAGTAAATTTTAGAGGTGTTTTAGTAGAAATATACCTGTATTTAACCCTTATGTTACTTGTTAACCTTGGGCGATATATCTCTGTATGTTGCAAATATTCTATTTAGATATGCTTGGCTAAATGGAACTGATTGGATTAGAATAGAGTTAAGAGGGTGCTGCAGAAACAGAATGCTCCTAAGCAATCCTTATGTGAAACTAGAAATGTAAGATGTAAATGGGTAACAAAAGAAAAAAAAATCTTAAATTTAATGAAATTAGAGAGTTTCCTAATGTCCTTCATAGGGCATATTAAAGATGTGAGCAAAACAATATTTTGAGTTGAAAATTACGTAATATTATTAATCTCTATAAAAATCACTACAAAGATTATGTGTTCAAATTATTTCATATTTTAATGGAGAATCTAAAACTTAGATTTATGATCTGAAAGAATAAAATGCACAACTTTATAACAGAATCCTGTCTTATTTCTAAACCATTTTATTACAAAGTTTTCATGCCTTATAAATTTTATTTAGATTAATATAATAGGCTGTGAATCTTTAATACTAATATTGTAACTTCCAAAGTAGAAAGTATAGGTAACTAAGCACTTACACCTTTCCGAATATTAGCCTTAACTCCTGGAAGATTCCATGACATATGGGCTTTTACAGAATTGGAAGAACTGGCATCATGTACACACTCCACTACACTGTCGCTTCCCTGAAAATTTAAAAAGTCATTAAATATAAGAAATTGTATCCTGTCAAGACAAACATTTTCAGTTTTCAGTAATAAATGTAAAAAACATTTATCGAGTTTTGTCAAAGCATTATTTTTTTAATATGAAAATAATTTTCAACTTGTAAGATACGAGAAAAGTTGAAGAAAAGGTATTTTTTTAGAAAGAAGATATACAAAAAACAAAGTTAGCTACAAAAATATTTTCTAAATATATAATTATACGTGAAAGATATTTAGAAAATACAAAATTATTTGTAATATGCCTCATAGATGGAAAATTCTGAGTAGGTTAGTTCTGACCAGATTGAATTATGAAAAAAATTAATGTAATTTTTTAAAAAAGACTCATAACTAGTATTTATGTCAAAGAATGAACTAGTTAGGATATGAGAAAAAACCAGGAAGAAAGTGGATAAAAATACAGATAACCGTCACACTTTCATTTCTAAGTCTAATAAAATATTAAAGTAGTATGGTTTTCTCTTGGTATGGAATTACACCAAAATTATGAGAAGAGCAAATGCAGATACTACAGGGTATAGATAAATAAAAACAAGACGAATATTGTGAGTGTGAAAAAAAATTACTAATGTAGATGCAAAAATTAGTGACAAGTAACTTGAGCAATTATAAACTTTAAATTCCGTGACTGTAGAAATTATGTTACTAAAAATTAAGTTAGATTTGTATCCCAATATTGAAAAAATTGCAAACCAACAAAATTTTTTTTAGACATTTGTAAAAAATCTAAGTGCTTTGTATATACATATATAGATTTTTTGAACTAGGAGACTGACAGACTTACCTTGGTAAAAGTCTACTCTGTAGTCTTGAAATAGAAACACATAAAAGCACTTAACCAATGATATATTTCAAACACACAGTGGTCTTTGTCAATCAAAGAGAAAACACAAAAAGAAATATGAGAGAATGAAATAAAATAATTATAATAATTAGGTTATAATTGGTTAATTATAAATAATTGGTTAAGTGCTTTTATGTGTTTCTATTTCAAGACTACAGAGTGGACTTTTACCAAGGTAAGTCTGTCAGTCTCCTAGTTCAAAAAATCTAAATAATCTTTACCAACCAACACTAACCTATATATATAGTTTGCACTTCAATTGTTGTTTAGATTCTCATCAATCTAGTTTAGATTTTAGCATCAATGAGCTAGACGTCGGAATGTGGAACATCAGAACTGCGATTTTATGAACTGCAAAATGAACGGATTTACTCCGGATAGTAACTATTCATCATATTTTTCTATCTGTGAAGGAATACGTATCAGTATATATATATATATATATATATATATATATATATATATATATATATATATATATATATATATATATATATCACTTTCACTATATGTACTTAAACAAGAATCTTCCTTGGTATTTATGCGAGTTTACTTTCAAAGATTGGTAGTACCTCCATAATCAAGCATCACTGACCAGGGGTTGTAGTAGACTACGAGTTGTGTGAAATTTCCGTTGTCACAAGGTGTGGTGTACCGTTATTTTTCTATTTTCGGATTCACTGCACTGTGCGAGTCTTTTAAGTTTGCTAATTTATTGTTTTTTAAAATTTTATTTGTATTTGTCCATTTATGATATTATTTTTATTTTTATAAATTTGTAGTTGTTCCCAGATTGTCATTTTGAGGCCTCAGATTAAATTACCTCAAAGTGTATCACTTTCCATCTCAAACGACTTGCATGATTAGTGAGCTTGTGAACTTTACAACACATGAAATTAAAGTTGTTCGTTGTCATCTTGTTGAATTCACTTATTAAATTACAAGTAAATCAAATTAGCTGATTCCATCTTCACATGAGCTACTAGTTTTCAAATAACTGGATACAACATAAAATGATTGACAAACTATACAACCGTCTAAAAAGTAAACTCAATAACCCAAGTGCAAGTACGCAACACGACAAACCCATAAAATACTTAACAATACCATACAGATTACACAAAACCCACAAACTAACCAACACACTTCATAAATACAATTAAAGAATAACCTACTCCACACACAACACCCTCAACAAACAATTTAAACCCAACACATAAGGTACATATACAACTCCGCTGGTATTTACAAACTAACTTGAAGCTCGTGCACCAGTTTTTATGTAGGCCAGACAGAGAGGTAATTTTACACAAGCTACGTAGCACACATAAAAGCACTACCAAACAAATACACCCAATGAAATTTCTCCAAACATCTCTTATCCACAATCCGTGACTAAACAAACATAACATCTAACCTACAAATTCTTCACAAAAAAAACAAAAATAACAAACGATATCCAACCAAATAATGTGAGATATACAAACATTTCAAACTACACCCTAAACACATACTCAACACCCAGTTATATTATAACTCACATTCACTTTTGACATCATAACTGCTTAAAACTCACCAAAATACACCCACATCCCCACCTTAACCTACAAAAACCTTGAGGCCAGTTACGGTCTCAGTTGACAATGGGACACATCTCTCGAAACAGCTTTCCCCAACAATTATAAAAATAAGTGCTACTATAGGCAAGTATAACATACAATTAACATCGTTTGATTAAATCGTATTTACAAATGTTTTAGGTATAATTAATTATTACATAACTAAGAAAAAGCTTTTGAATTCAAGTCAATTCAAAATGTTGGCTGCATTTTGAAGCATTTGTTGCATTAATGAAGCCAACCCTCTACTTTCAGCAATTGCTCAAGGTTGCAGTCATGTGATTTATGAGTGAGGTGGTGGGTTAAGTGGGTTTTTTACTATATTATGGAATAGGGTGTTAGATTGGAAGTGTGTGTGTGGTCGTTTAAGATGTTACTTTTGTGTGGGTCAGCCACACTGAAAGCCACACAAAAAAGAATAACTACATATCCATCACTTACCACAACAAATACACACACAAAAATGCTTCAAAATTCAGAAAACTCAATAAATAAATATCAAACTCAATAAATAAATAATGACAAATTGTTTAAGAAAACACATATAATCCTTTCAACCAAAAATAGACAAATACAATCTATGCAGTCTGTCCCAGCTTCTAATGATCTATGTCAAATTACCACACTGGTCATTCCGGTAGATCATTTAACACAAGATTCAAAGAATAAACCAATGACTTAAAATACATAAATCCAAAATCCAGCTACGCAACACATATAAAGAAACACCCAACACGCATACACAAACATTCATACTAACTTAAATATTTTCCACATATTAAGCAATAGTAAACAATAACCACTATAGACAATTTGGAAATATTCAAACATCATAGAACACAGCTATACAGACAAAAGTTATAAATAAGTTTCAAATAAAATAATGTATGTAGTATAGGTAAAATTTTATAAGCTGGAATTTGGGGGCTCCTGGTCTTGGCGAGAGGCTGAGGAAGAGGGAAGGGTAGAGGTGCTTGTAGGTCATTTCCAAAAATATCGACCCTTGGACCTCTGCTGACTTAGTGCTGACTCATTATTTTGTTACTCATTAATACTTTTTAATGTATAATAAAAATAACAAAACATTTAAATAGGGTACTCATGGAAGCGCTCTAATAGGATTTTCTAAACGTATGGACAGGTAGGCTTTGATACATGGCTCCAATGAGGGATGACAACAATACTTGTCAATGATGACAATACCTGATGTTTTCTAGACAATAAATACACAAGAGCCAAGTGCCAGCTTATAACATTTGACCTGTACATCTATATGTATATAATGATGAGTTACCTCTATATGTCTATTTGTACTTCTTACTTCATGTGGCTAAACATTTACTAGAATAAAAATAATAATAATTGATTACTAGTAATCTAGGAAAACCTTTTCAACAATTAGTTGTGGTCTACTAATTGGTATAGTAAGTAAATTATTTATTTTAAATTTTAGTTTTTTAAATACAAATTTAGAAATTAAGGGATTTTTAATAATAACTGACCCATTTTCTAAGTTCCACTGTCTTATGGTTTAGCCACACATCATTTTTACCATATCATTACTTTTATTATTAATATGTCACTCTTTATATAATCATAAATATATTATTTTCCATGGTGTTTCATAAGAGTTTCTACATTCTGATTATTCGTGTTGCTATATTTTTTTAATTTTTCAATTTTTAATCCAAGCTAATACTCTTTTAAGTTCTCTAATAAAATTTGTTCATTTTAATATAAAAAATTGAATAAAATTTTAATCTCTCTTTTTTATTAATTTTCAATTGTTTAATATCCAATAATTTTCTAAGCATTTTCCTAAGAATTAAAATTATTTGAGTGATTGTATTTGATTAACTTTATAAATACCATAAATTTATCGTCAGATAAGCCAACAGCAACATATCCATTAGTCTTTGCTTTCATCTCGAAGGTGTACCGTGTTCCAGAAACTAAAATGGAGATAATAGCAGTACATGTCTGACTTGGAATGCAGCCATCAGGAGAGCCAAAACAGCTCTTTAATGTGTTGCAGCCATCGTAGAATGGATCTTGGACAACTAGCGGCCTGAAGTCAGACATGAGTCTTTGATCCTTGGATGAAGTATAAGCAACGTCATGGAAACCCACACTGTTAGCTGAAAACATACTTGGTGAACATGACATAACACAAAAATCAGCTTCATTAGTTTTAAATGCGTTAAAAATAAATTGCTATATTATTGTATTTTTATAACATTCAGATATTAATTTAATTTCAAATACAGTTAAAATACACCTGAGAAACAACTCAATATCAGTGGCGGATCCAGAAAAATATTTGGGGAAGCTGGTAGTTGGGAGGTGGAGAAAGAGTCCCCTGCAATCGAAAAATATTTAGAAAATTTGGTATCTAAGGTGTAAATTCTAACGGTCTTCTATCTGAGGGAAATAGTTATAGACCTACTCTATGACATTACACAATCATTGATTAGTCGCATTTACAGTACAAACCACCTATTTATTACACTATGGTTGGGGTATTTATTAACCCGGGAACGCTCACTCTATTAGATTGAATCTAACATTTTTAGTTGCTCTAAAGGAATTATTTTATCTTTTCATTGTATGCTTCTGAACTTCTAAATATGCTTTCTCAAGGGTATTGGCCAACTACTATAAAAATTTCAAGTAGATAGCGTGATTGAGAGGGTAACCAGAGGTGAGAGAAATGGAAGGTGTCACCTATGTTAGGGAGCGCAAACATGTATGAGCAGTCTTGTGAGTGCTGTATCAGGAGCAACCTAACGACAAGAATAACTGAGTAACTGTTAATACTATAGTTTTTCTATCTGTAATTTTACATATAAATATGCCATAGATATATTTAATCGATTGTTTTTATATCAATGAAGAAGTTTAAAGCTTAATATAATCCTTACAATTGAGATGTTTAATTTAAACACATTAATAACAATTATTACAAATGTTAAACTTGCCCTAATGACGCGAATCATCGCAGGAGTTTCCATAGCGAGAGCAATTTTGGGTTAATGATTATAGTATGGTATTATAGTGGATTAATATGGGTTTGTAAACATATTCTACTAATTAATAAGTAAATTTAAATTAGGGCCGAACTCAAACATTGGAAATGCTATTTTATTTTACATTCATATTTTATTTTGCAGCTTAAACATTTTCACTTCTCCATATTTTTGGGGGGCTTGAACTCCAAAGCCCCCCGTTAAATCCACCACTTCCTAATATATATAATACTTGTTGGTACTTTATACTCTTAAATAATATTTTCTCACACGAGTCTCATGACTATTATATTTTTATTTAACTCATTGGCCTACCAGTTTCTCAAGGGCACTGTACTGCACAGAAAATTCACTTAATCTGAGTTTTTCTTGAACTCAAATAGAAAACCGTGTTCTATGTTATACATACATTTTAAGGATGAGCCAGCTGCAAGCAAGGTGTAATACTTCTTCTTATTTAGGTTAAATTCCACATTGTCCACTTTAATCTGTGATTCATGGCTTATTTTGCAGTAGATGATGTCATCAACAAACATACCTTTTTCTAATGTAATTCCACTTTGATCCTAAAGACAAGAAATAATTTGAATTTAGAATAAAGGCTTCTTCAACACAAGAAAATATCTAATTTGTAATATTTGTTTTAACATCCAGGAAAAAACATTTAAAAACATCACAATTATATTGCTTGAATGAATGATTTTTTGCAAGTTTATAGTAAATTTTTAATTTGATTTAATACAGCCAACTATACAAAACAAATTAAACTACAAATAATTACTTTTAAAACATGCATAGACTGTATTTGTAAGTTGTTGCATACAAGACATTTTAATATAGTAACTTTGAAAATGCTTATTATATAAAATTCTGTAACAATTGGTTATACTTTAAGACGCCCAGTGTTTTAGTGATTTGCCTTGTTTTGAAAATGTAAATTTATGTGTTATTTGATGTTTAACATAAATAAATTTTTAGCTTTTGAAGAGGTTGTCTCTATCCGAGTCACTCAGAAACATTTCTGATTCGTTTCCCACCATTCGTCTCTTACTGTTGTTACACTCTCACTCAGGCGAGTTCGACTCTCTCTCCCTCCCTGTCTCTAGCTGCCACCACTTCATAGATGTCAAAATATAATAAAGAAAAGGTAGTTCCATTTTATCTGCTTATACAAACTGAAGTGGCTATTACTGAAGTTATATTGTAATTGTAAACTGAAGTTTATATTTTTCATTTTAAATAATCATTACTTTTATCTGATATGTTTGTCATGCTTTCAGAAATTCCTATTCATAAATCAAAGTCGAACATTTTGCGAAGCTTATTACATCAAAATGGAACTTTTAAAAAGCTTCACCATATGATCAAGATGTTAACTAAATTCATTATTAGCCCCCTTAAAGCCCCCCCTTATATTGGTCACCATATGAATAAGATGTTAACTAAATTCATTATTAAAAAAATATCATATAGGCATATATAACTTAAAATAATTGAATAATTGATTTAAGAATCGAAAGAAAATTTTGAGAATTGGAATCGAAAATTGTAGGTATCAGCCCATCCTTATTGTTAAGTATTATTCACTAAGAAAATAGCGAACCAATAACCATGGATGTAGCCATGGATGCGTTAACTTAGATAATTTATCATACTTCTTTAAAATTTATCTTTAATACTCTCCATAAATTTCATATTCTAACAGGCTTTCAAGACAATCGAGAAATCATGTCTTTTTAGTTCTAAATAACTGAAGTGTCTGAAACATCTATTAAAATAAGAATTTGACATAAATTTAGAGTCTCTGTTCTAAGCAAAACTTATTAGAGGCCAGTAGTTTACTTTTCTTTACTTATATCACTTAGTTATACTTGAAAATAGCATCTTCGCCATCTTCAAAAATAATTATCAATCCGCTGTCAGTTACAGAAAACAAAAAATTAAAGTCTAATAAATAATACAGACAACTTCTAACCACAAATATTTTTATTATAGTCTTATATACATTTCGGTTACAAATTAACCATCGTCAGATAATGGCATGTATTGTCTCTGAGGATGGTTACTTTGTAAGTGAAATGTACATAAGATTAGAATAAAAATATTTGTGATATGTATTGTCACGTCTCTGGGAAGGGTTACTTTGTAACCAAAATGCACATGAAACTAGAATAAAAATAATAATGCGTGTATTATTTATTAATATTAAACCACAGTAAATTATTACAGGTAATTAGTGAACTAAAGTTTATTTCAGGAACATATTAGTCCTTAATTACAAGGATTATGGATAAATATGGCTTAACCCAAGGTGCATAAGTGAAACAAAAGTAAATATGCAATACTCACATCAATTCTTGTGTTCTGTTTTGCATTTGGGACATTCCACGATCTGTAAGCTTTTACATTGTCCTCATGAACACACTCTGCTACTGCATCTCCTCCCTAGAATGAGAAACATAAAAAATACTTTAGATACATATAAACTATTTAAAATTGTTTTGGTTGATATTGCTTGGAAAAAAATCACCACATACTGATATTCTTCAGCTAATGCGTTTCACACTAGATCAGTGCATTTTTCAACGCTGTGAGTCAAGAAAAAAACATTGTTCAGTCTTGTCCGTGACTCAAAGCATTCAGCAATTCACTGATTTAGTGCGAAACGCATATGCTGAGGAATATCAGTGAGTGGTAGTTTTTGCCAAGAGATATCAACAAAAACATTTCTCAAAGAAAGCCTCAAGATGTACAGCACAAAAATTTCAGGTACAGTAAAATCTCTCATATCTGGATCAATGTAATGACAGCCCGTTCCAGATAACAAATTATCCAGATATGGGAGGAATTATGTAATGATGTACATTTGTACTACATAATCACACCCATTCCAATTGGAAGTAGATGTGTGATTGTTTCAAGTAAATAAGTTACATTTATTGAACTTGTAATTATATTTTAATAGCAATATAAAACTGTAAGTACAATTTAGTTACATGCCTTTAAGTACAGTTCCTTAAACTCATTGCGGTTTACATGCTAGGTCAGCTAGTCGAGACAATTCATTAGTAGCAGCTATAAAGACTAGCCCAGCTAATCATAAATGTCATCATTGTTTGATTGATTTGTTTGCTTCAAGAAAGTTTATTTTCTGAATAGTTACCCACAGAAACTAGACGTCCGTGCTTTCTAAGGGATATTTTTCGACTCTTGAAACTTACAAGATAAATAAAGATAGATATTTATGCCCCATTGATCTTTAGTCAGACAGCTAATCATAGCTGATACACACACCAACTGAATGATACGGAGACTAGAAAACAACTGACTGTGACAGGAAAAAATAGAACCAACTGCTGGCACCAGAGACCGGCCCGACTGCAAGGCCCCTTAATGAATAAAACCGTTTACTTTATTTTCATGTTATATCAGGATATAGAAGGTTCCGGATATGGGAGGCAAGGATATAAGAGGTTTTACTATACTATTTAAAACTATATATCACCTATCCCTATATATCCAAGAGTTGGCATAATCAAGGATTATTATAAAAACTAGAATATTTACTACGACATAAAGAACACATTCCTTAATACATAATAACAAGTTATTACAGAAATAGTTACATCTGGGCCAACAGTAGGACCTAAACTGCAGAGGAAGGCTATTGAAGCTTGTGTATGTGTGGAACAGCTGTATGAGACTGGTTAACCTCTTGTGTCATAGGTATTATAGTTGCCAAACTTTCCTTTTATTCATTTTTACCTTTTAAAACTATTAAACTTATTTACATTTATTGTTTACTTTGATAAATCTAATTTAAAGAAACATCAACTATTCTATTGTTTGCTGAACGTTATCATAGAATTTCTTAATTAAAATCTTTTTTTTTTTGCCTATGGTGGACTAACTGAAGTTTTTATCAGTTATCATTTCATTCATACATATAAGAAGAACTATAAATATTTAGAGATATAAATATTGTTTAGTTTCTTGAAATTTGTTTTAACATTATTTTTTACATGATTCATGCATTTTTATTTTTCCCTGACTAATTCTCTGGCAGCTCTTATTCATAAATTTTGATCATATGCAAATTTAAAGGTGTTATTTTGCAACGTTGTTCTGAATCAAATCAACTCATTTGATTTGGCTCAAAATAATAGAGAAACACAAAGCTTGATAAAATAATTTTGTCAAAGCATCAATATAACTGTAAAAAACAACTATTTAACATAAATTAATGAAACCTCTCAACCACAAATAACTTTTTTCTTTTATTTAAAACCTTATGTCATCCTCAGAGATGATTACCTCTGAGGATGATTGCTATGCAATCGAAATGTACATAAGGTTTTAAATAAAAGAAAAAAGTCATTTGTGGTATAGAGGTTACATTTATTTATGTTGAAGCATCAATAGTAAACACACTAAATTTGTTTCTAATTTTCAATACTTATTGAAGCAACTTATTATTTTTTTTAAAGTAACTCTTCTCTTGAATTATCTTATTAAAATTTTGGACTGGAAAATTTTTTCACAAGTGAAAAGGAACACATGAAAGATATAAAAAGTAAAATATTTAATACATGTTTTTGCTAGCATATTTAATGATATAAAAAAAACAAATTTTAATTCATCGCCTAGAAAACCTAAACTAAAATTTGTTTAGAATCTTTAAAATGTTCAAATACCAACCATTTTGTCATCTTCTGAGAATCCGATAGCAACAAATTTGCTCTTTTTAGCAAGCATTTCTACAACATAGTTGTTTCCTTGGACGGAAATAGATGCCACTGCTGTGCAACTTTTACTGTCTATACAACCTTCTGGGGAACCTACACAATTCTTGCCAATGCCACAACCTCTGTATATGTCTGTCTCTGCTTGTTCAATGTCCTGCATAAACAAAATACAAGAATAGAAATATTTGCTTTTATTTTAATATTTTGTTTCAACTAACCAATGGTTAATTGTAGTATTGCTGTTATATATGCCCCAAGGGGCAATCATAATTATGTTATTTTTATTATTTTTTTTTAATGGAATAGAAAGTTGTTTCCCAGTATAAATACTACAGTTTTTAAATCAATTACCATACCTTCATATTTTGTAAATTTGTCATATTTTTTAAAGGACGTTTTCAATAATTTATTTTAATAATCTCAATTCCTGCTAAAAATTGTAGAATTGTATTTAAAAAATTGTTTTTTTCTAAAAGATATTCTTCTATTTAGAAGAAATTAGAGAAGGTTTCTGTTTAAGTGAATATTATTTATTTTTAAATGGAACTTGGTATTTTTTTACACGCAATAAAAAATAAAGGGAACTAAATACTGAGGTAATTTTTTAAATAAAACAAAACATATTTAAATTTCCCACCATGAAGACTTCCTGAACTTGTAACTAAAGGAGCCTTATAAAACATTTACTGAAACAAATCACTGAGATGCGCTCTAGGCAATTTTATCATTAGTAATTATTTGAGTAACTTTGAAAACTATCAACATACTTCCTGACGCGTTTTGAAACGTTTTATTGACGAAGCTAAACCACTTACTGTTTAGCGGTTTAGCTACGTCAATGAAATGACTGTTTCAAAACGAGACAATAAATAAGTTTTAGTTACTGAAATAATTACTTACAATCTATTCAGTGACGTCAAGATGATTTCAACAAGCAACTTTAATCTTTATCAATATATTGACTAACAATTACTTGACATTGATAAGATCAGTGATAATGATCGAAAACTTTTTGTATCAGCAATTTTTTATAAATTCATTTTAGTTATAAGTTCTGACAAACTAAACTTAGGCACAGTTTCCACAAGTAAATATCATTAGGCTACAATTTAAAAATAATTTCAATCAAGATAAATTTTATGTTACTTTCCTCAAAATTCATAATTTGTTTGAAATTTGTCATTTATAATATCAGAATCAAAAAGATTTCACCCTCAAACTATTATATTAATTTTAATATAATGTATGTAGCATGTATTGCTTTAATGTTTTATTGGTTTTTTTATAATAATTTATCATACATTGATTATTATCAACAACTTAAAGCAACTGTGGCGTAAATGTTTATATTAATTAAAACAACCTCTCACCATAAATTCAACAAATTTTATTTTAACCTTATGTACATTTCCTTAAGTTATTTGTAAAAATACCTCTGAAGATGATTACTTTGTAGTCGAAATGTACATAAGGTTAAAATAAAATTTGTTGAATTTGTGGTGAGAGGTTGTTTTAATTAGTATATTGATTATTATGTTAAGATGTTTTTAGAAAATGTTAAATGAATCTTGAGATATAGATTTAAAAATTAAAAGACACAAAAGCTTGGACTAATTTAACTTTATATCTCAATAGATGTAAAATTTTTGTCTTTAAAATGTCTTAAAAAACATTATTATCCCTAATTGTTAAATTTATCCTATATTAACTAGATAAAGATGAGTTTTAATTTCTTTTTAATATTTTTAGCCTTCCTGTATAATTGTAAGTATACTCGAGTGTATATTGTAATTTAACAAACATAATAGTTTATTAATAAAGTATACAACAGTTACTGTTTCACAACATTACACTAATTTCAAGCAATAGGCTACAATTAGTAATAGAATTCAGTATTTCAGATAAGATCTACACAAATAAGCCGATAAAAGAAAAACGTTTAAACAGTAAAAAGTAGGATTTTAAATTTTTTCAAAAATATTATACTTTTACAAACTTAAGAAAAACATGCAGAGTTATAATATTCACCATATAAGAGAGGGGTCTCCAAACTATCCAGTGTTTGGACGATATTGATTGCTCAAGTAAGTCTCAAGGACCACGACAAGCCTCTCCCTGACTTATCTTAGCAGGTGTCCTGCAGGGTTTTGTCTTAGGCCCTCACCTCTACTTTGTTTATATGATTGATATCCCACTTCTTCCTCAAGTAACCTTATCTCTGTATAGGATAACATCACGTTCCATTGCAGCTCATGGAGTGGAACTAAAACTATGAGGGTCATCCAGGGTCAGCTGCATATCTTGTTACTGTGGCTTCAGAAATGGAGACTGTGGTTAACACAAATAAATCAGAGGCCATGTGATTCACAAGGGAGCAAAATCCGCAGACCAGAACCATCACTCTTGATAGGAGGTCCATACCCTGGAGGTTCTCTCTCAATCACCTTGGTCTCATCCTCGACAAGCACATCTCTTTCTCTCCTAAAGTTTCTACAAACCTCAATAAGGAGAGGACTAGCCTCTCCTCCTCCTCTCATGGTGCTGTACCATTCCTTTAAAAACAAAATACTTCCTCTCTTGGATATGCTAACCCATCCTACGGTCACATGTTCTGTCTCGATCTGATAGCCAATTTGTACTACGACACACAAGAAATGTTTTGAATCCTTCCAGTTGAAAGCTCTGAGAGATATATCCCAATCCCCCAGGTTCCCCTTCTTGGATATACTAATCCATCCTGTGGTCACACATAATGTCTTGGTCTGATGGTCAATTTGTACTACGGCATTCAAGAAATGCTTTGAATCGTTCCAGTTGAAAACTCTGCAAGATATATCCCAATTCCCCTGGTTCCTCTTCAATATCACCATTCAAAATTCCTTCAATGCCTCTAGATATCCTTTTGAAATTCATCTGAATCCTCTCGGCCAAGTTCTTCGGTAAGCCCAAGAGTTCAATCTACCCATACATCCAGGTTCTCAGTAGTTTAAATGGATCCCTTCGTATTTCAGGACCTGTCCCAAAGTACTCCTGGAGTGTCCATAATACCTATAATATACATTCTTTCCTATCCTTTCCGCACCTTTCCTCATAACCTAGTTCTTAGGCGAATTTTAGAATTGATTTCACTGTATTAACTTATTTGTGTCAAGCACAAGTCTTCAGTCAGATGTACTCTAGTAGCTTTGTTAGTGGTGAGTTCTTTCTATTTAGGTATTGTTTTCTTTAAACCTCAGTCATAGATTAAGTTGTATTTCTATACAGCTTTCTTTATATAGCTGATGGAAATATAATCAGAACTAAACATGCTGAGAATATTAATAGAATATTTTTTTTAAATGTTTCCATATTGTATGAAACATTTATTTAGATGTGTTTTGATAGTGTTTGATCATTTATTAATATTTTTTGTACAAATTATATTAATGTATGTTTTATATAATGTTAGTGTCTTCATAAGGTTTATAGGAAAAAATTATTCTCTGATATCAGAGTCGAAACATTGACAAAATAAATTATTAAAGTTATTAATTATATTGTGCTATTTGTTAGTGTTTCCATGATTATATTAAAATGTTAGACCTCATTTTCTCTTTACGTTTGTTGAAGCTACTATACATAGCTTTATATACTAAAATATAATCCCAATATATACAAACTTGAGGTTACTATATGAATAACTATCTGGTATTAAGGTCAAAGTAATGCTAGTATATATCTGGTTTTTTTAATGCTAGTATGGGGGAAATTTTTTAAGCTGCCACTTTGGGGCTGCATGCCTTGCCGAGAAGCCAAAAACAAGGGCAGGGTGGAGGTCTTGTCAAAGACTTCCACTAACTCATAGGGCCAACTCGTTATTTTGTTACTTAATTATTCCTTTTAATGCATAGTAAAAATAACAACAAATGAAAATAAGGTTTGATAATAAATGCTAATAAGACTGTAAAAAGGTTGGGTCTGGTAAAACTCATGATTTATGGCCCCGATGATGGAGACGACAGTGCCTAAACTTTATACATGACTAATACACAATTTCTACCTAAAAGCCAAGTGCCAGCTTAAGAAATTTTACCTATATATATATTTAGGTGAGTTTTGGTTGGTAAAGATTATTTAGATTTTTTGGACTAGGAGACTGACAGACTTACCTTGGTAAGAGTCCACTCTGTAGTCTTGAAATAGAAACACATAAAAGCACTTAAACAATGATATATTTCAACCACACAGTGGTCTTTGTCAATCGAAGAGAAAATACAAAAAGAAATATGAGAGAATGAAATAAAATAATTGTAATCACATGAGGGTGATTTTCTCTTCGATTGACAAAGACCACTGTGTGGTTGAAATATATCATTGTTTAAGTGCTTTTATGTGTTTCTATTTCAAGACTACAGAGTGGACTCTTACCAAGGTAAGTCTGTCAGTCTCCTAGTCCAAAAAATCTATATATATATATATATATATATATATATATTCTTGATATTTTACGTTATCCATTGTTTTTCCGTTCCACTGACTTTATGAAGTTAATATATTACTATTGTAAGTAATTTTATCCACCATTAAATGCAATGATTTTACCTTGTGTGGTGAGGCACCTTTCGGTCACTTGACCATTGTCAAATCACTGTGGTTCGATAACCACACTGTGATCGAATCAGTGATTCGACAATGGTCAAGTGACCGAAAGGTGCCTCATCACACAAGGTAAAATCATTGCACTTAATGGTGGATAAAATTATTTACAATAGTAATATATTAACTTCATATATATATATATATATATATATATATATATATATATATATATATATATCTTAATCTACATCTATATCTTAATCTACAAATATATATATATATATATATATATATATATATATATATATATATATATATATATATATATATATATATATATAGTCTGACAGAAACATTCTCATGCTTAAAAGTAGAACTCAACAGCTTATCACTTGTGAACTAGTGACGCTTTGTTACAAACTATTATGGTTTAATTGTATAGATAGGGTAATATCAGGTTAATTAAGTAATTTTAAGATGGTTTGAAGGAAATACTTGTTAGAAAATTTGTGTTATTTAGGGCTCTCCGATTCCTCGACATCCCATCTAACAATGGACCCACAAGACAGTTTCAATGAAACCAACATTACACTGAACGCCAATTGCTACTTGGTATTGGCAGTGGGGAGGATTATCACTGAGTAAGCAGGGCCATGTACTCAGCCTATTAAATGAAGGTGTCTAGTCGATACACTCTAATGTAGGAAGGATAAGCAGGATAAGGTGAATCTATTCAACTGAAATACATTGAAAAAATTGTATTATGTGTACATGTTAAAAAAGTTTTACTTTAAAAATACCTTTTAAAAGCCCTTCTCTAGAACCAGGATCTATTTATTAAACTTTTACTTATTCAAGGTAATTATTAAATGCATTTAAAAATTATTTAAAGAGATAATTAAATATTTGTTGATTCCATCTTCACGTGAGCTACTAGTTTACACTAAACACTTGTAAATATTTACAAACTTGCCTATAGTAGCAATTACTTATATTTGTTGAGGACAGTCATTTCGGGAGATGTGTCCCATTGTCAGAGAGTTATGGTCTGAGTTGACAATGGGACACATCTCCCGAAATGGCAATCATCAACAAATATAACTAAGTGTTACTATAGACAAGTTATACCATATTTAAGAGTGTTTTAGTAAGATAATTAAAATGATTACTTATATTTTATTAAAATAAAATTATGAGATTCATCAAATTTATGGTTATTGTGGAGTTTACTACTCTAAAGACAAATGAATAGGTATAGTTTTATTTTAAAATTCATACAGAAAATAAGTTTAAAATAATAAAAATACACAAAATAATATAAACAGTACTAAAGTTTGAAAATTTTTAAAAAGAAAGTCTTACTTAGGCACAACTAGAATCAAATAGCTAGAAATAAGTAGGAGGTACACAAGATTAACATTTATATTTTTGTTGCTTGTTGTAATCATTTTGAATTCACTGATTAATTTATAAGTGATTATTACATAGCTGAGTGAATACTTTAGAACTTATGTGCTGATGCGTTTCGAAACACTCGTTTCATTTACGAAGCTAACCGTCTACTCAGTTTTATGGTTAGCTTCATAAATAAAACAATTCTTTTGAAAAGCATCAGCACATTAGTTCTCTCTCAGCAGCTTCTCAAGTATTCACTCAGCTGGGCAACAATCACTTTTATTATTTATATTTTTATTATTAAGTCAATTTTCCAATCAATGACATCATCTTCAAAAGACATACTTTTTTTAACCTACTCTAACTAAAATCTGCTATTGATATTATAAAAGGAAATTATTTTATTTAATTCATTTATGTTTTTCAAAGTTATTTCATAGCATTTGGGACTAGAAATAGAGATCTTCTATATATTCATATTGTACTTGAGTTACTAACTACAAACTTTATATTAATAGAATATAACCTTTTCTTAAAATTAATGGCTTTTGAAGATGTCAGTTTGAATATTAAATCCGGTCCGTTGCTAGATAGAAACATACTCTCAAAACAATAAGAGGTAAATTTATATGAAATAAAAATGTTATATTATATAAATGTCACAATAAACATAACATTATATGAGAACTTATCTGTACTTATGTAACAGGTACAGTTATTATGCACGACTTATTTAATTATTTTTCATAGGATCATAACCTGTGTTATATAGGATTAAATTTTGAAATGTGTTCATAACCATATTAGTTATAAATAACTTCTTAATTACATACTTTTATAATAAAATTATTAATTTGATAAAATTTATCATTACCATCTATTTATCGCTAATATTTACGTTATTTTTGCTTAAAATAAAAATATTTATTTTTATTTCTAAAATTTAGTGTTATTGTTAAAAAATTTTCAATACTTCTGTGAAGTGTGTGTGTGTGTGTGTGTGTGTGTGTGTGTGTGTGTGTGTGTGTGTGTGTGTGTGTGTGTGTGTGTGGTGTTTAATTGTTTATGAAATGAAGTATTAGTTACTGAACATAGTTACAATTAAAAAATAAAAGCAATTGGTTAAAGGTTAATAGAAAAGCTGTTGAAAACAAAGTCCAGACTTCCGTCAATCTTAATATAACTCCAAAACTGTCAAAGAGGAAATGTTTCTCAATTGATTTGGTTAGTCAACTGTTTAAAGGTTATTTGTTGATTCCAGTGGTTATATTGTTAGCAGTAAAACGAGTTACTGAAATGAGCCTTTTTATTTTGGTTTAAGCCTTGTTAATAAGTGACTGAAAACCTTTCGTAATTGATAAAACGGATAAGTTAGAAACTTCAATTTTCCCAAGAAAGGCCCAAATTTGAATTCCTCAGCCTGAAAAAAGGAAAATGAATTTTGCAAAATATCTTATATAACCCTGCTTAATTAACTACATTATTATTCAATAAGTTAGTTCAATGCTTTTTATTTATCTTATTTTCTTTATGCGTTATTTAATAGAAATTCTTAGCTCTTTGTTTTCTACAATATAATCAAGAGTCTACCATTTGAGAGAAGTGGCTGCAATTAAGAAATTATAACAGTTGTTTATTTCAGTGGCGGCTCGTGAGCAGGTTGGATGGTTGTGCAGCACCAAACCAGAGATCAATAGAAAAAAAAAACATTATTTATTTATTATGTCGGAATTATGTACATTTTAATGAGCCATTATTAATCATATAAGATGATCTATCATTATAAATAATATTCAAAACATCAGAACCACAGGGACTATGATCGTTCGCTCAGTCGCAAACAATCTCTTTCAGCCTGGTTGCAGGAAAACCTGGAACATCCAGTGAGGTCACTCCTTATGGAAAATAACCATTGGAAGGTCCAGACAGACTAAAACCGCTAGGCAGTGCCGTAAGGCTTCTTAGGTTGCAGACAGGCTGCAACCTCCGGAGTGTTAGGTAAAGATCAGTTTCGTCTGAAGAGAAGCATCTTCGCTCCCCCCAGAGTTTGTTGACACTCACAGTTAAGAATTAAAAATGGTTCGTTAATAAATAAACCCATGACTTGAACTTCAATGTCTTAAATAAGTAAAAATAAAACAAAAAATGCCAAAATATTTCTTTTAATAGAATGCATCATACATTATTAACTAGTATCTATATATTTCCCCTATAACAGCCCTTTAAGTTTTAAGATTACGACCTTTAAGATTTCTTTACCTTAAAAAAAATATAACACTTTACAATCTGCAACCCAATAGGTTTTAGGCCCCAGCCGCCACCAGTGTATTTGTTTTTTTTTTACAAATTTGTGCATGTAACATGTTACTGTAATATGTCTGATGAGGCAGTCCAGTTTTTAAAATTAAAAACAGAGAATATTATATAATTTATTTACTATTATAAAACAAGTAATAAATACTATCAGAGATTTTAAAAAATTGTTGAAGACTTACCTTCAATTAGTCTGTATCATTGGGGAAAATAATTTAAATTTACAAAATTAATATAATGTGTTTTGGACAATTAATAAACCGTCGATTCATTATCGTTCATTTGTTTTAATAAAAAGTACAAATACTGAAGAATGGTGTAAAAGGTTCCTAGTTCCCCTCTTACTGGGGGTTGAGCCTAATTCAGACCCCCAGATTCCCCCATTGCATATGCTTTGAAATTTAATCCTGAGTATATTACTTCATACCAATTCCTACATAAAAATAGTTTATCACAGGAAATCATTTCTAAAATTTGCAGACAACTGTGGTAAAAATAAAAACTAACGAAATATAAAACTAAACAATAAAATAATTACCATAGAAAAATAAAATTATAAAGTATAAATCTGTATATTTCAATTCATTAGGTTGTAACCTATTTGGAACCTCCAAATATTCTTAACTGTCGTAAACAAATTACCTACTGTTGTTTGTCAATTAGGAGAGTTAGGCTTTTAGAGTGAAACAATTTTCTTTCATAGCCTGGTTTTTAGAATAGTTAAACAGTTCGAGAGCAATAATTTCCAACTCTTGTACCAGAAATTCTGTTCCAGGAAATTACTTTCATATGAAGAATATTCGGATGGCTTGTGAGTTAAGGTAATAAACACAAGAAATATATAGGCCTATACCACACTCAATTATAAAATATTTAATCTCAAACGCGTTTTAGTGACATCATCTTCAGTGATTCTATCTCAAACAAAACTTCAATTAAAACAATTGAACATAACCTATATTTTTTATAGGTTATGTTGAATTTTTTAAATTAAAGTTTTGTTTGTGATAGAATCACTGAACATGATGACATAAAATGTCATTGAAACGCATTTGATATTAAAGTTTATATAATTGTGAGTTGTATATATCTCTTGTGTTTATTTACTTTCATATACTTTAAGAGTAAAACACAACTGGATTTATGTGAGCTCTAGTGAATGCCAGAGGACGCCTAGACAATTCAAAGCCAGCTCAGATGGATAAAAATCTATCTAGACCTGTTTTAGTATCTTTTATATTAATGATAATCATTAATCACTTGAGCCAATGATAAATATTGAATTCTTAAGTATTTAACTTTATTTTTCTGTCAGTAGTATCTGATTTTAAAGTAATAAATCGGTATTCAATAGCACTCTAACGGTTTGAATATCTGTGAAATCTACATTAGTAAATGCGTAAGAATATTACTTGAACAAGATTAGTTCAATAACTTCAATATGGTAATCAGGGTTTTAATTCGATCTGTATTTACAATCACTAAAAAATTAGTTTTGGTCTTTGGTTCATGACGAGCTGGTTGTTAAAATGTTAACTTATACTAGGAGGAAACGTTTTCGTCTCATGACTTCATCAGCCTCATATTTCTGCCGCTCGTGTTTGTTCATTTAGGATGTCATTTGTATGAGTGTTGCTATGTTAGTGTAAGTTAAAAATTTAACAACTTATATTAATAGAATGTCTGGTAGCAAGTGATTTCAAAGTGTAATAAGTGAAAATATTATTGATTATATTTACAACTTATTATACTTTTGCTATTACTTGCGACTAGACTTTTTGTTAACTAAAGCCTGTTAAATTGTTAACTTACACTTGGAGGAAACGTTTTCGTCTTACGACTTCTTCAGCCTCTGAGGCTTCTACAGTTCCAAAAACATTTCCTCAAAGTGTAAGTTAACAATTTAACAACCTTTAGTTAACAAAAAGTCTGGTCACAAGTAATATCAAAGTGTAATAAGTGATTAACAACCAACTCGTCATGAACAGCAACAAGATTTCGATATATTTACAAATCAAGAAAATATTTATTAAATAAACTTTATAATATCCCTCTCTAAAGGACTTTATAAAACCAAACTTACTTTTTCTAAGCCACTTTTTGGAGCGACTGTGGTAGATATTCCTGAAGGCCCAGATCCACTCTCTCGTTTCACCACCTGAACCTCTGCTGACTTTATGTCCACAAAAAATGTACTGTAAACTTTAACAACCGTTCCCCTAGAAAATAGAATTTTATAGTTAGGACAATATTTTGTTAACTTAATTCTAAAATAAAAATTTTTTTAATTATTTGTATAAATATATTTGGATATTTAAAAAAATAATATTTGGGTCCAATCAAGGATTTTAAACATAGTATAAACTCAGGTGTCCAGGTGCAGGACGAGGACCAATCAGCTCACGCCTGGTAATTTTTTTTAAAATTATTAACTCATAAACAATTTTGGACCTTGGCTACAACTTATTATGGATATCATAGAATCAGATCCAGGAAGTCCTCATCAAGTAAGGAAGAAGTCAACGATTTTTAAAAAACCTGTATGTTTTCATATGTTGCTATAAGTTACTGTGTGATACATCTTCCAAATACAAGTACAAAATTTGCATTTATACCATTAATTCTGATGTTCCAATATGTTGTCTAACAGATGGCATTGACTTTTCTCTTCACCCACTAAAGAAAACTGATCAATCTCTTCTTCCAATTCCTGCTAAAAGTTCTGACGAACGTGTGAACCACTTATAAACATTTCCTGCCAAATGGTTTTACTCTGTTTATAGACTGGGTTTTTACTATTTTAAAAAGTCAGAAAGATAAACTCAAATAAAGGCAAAATTCTTTTTCTCATGGACCTTTGAAGGAAAACACAAATACAGATAAACACGGAAAGATACTGGAACACAATCAGAATAGCAAATGTATACATGAAACAGAAAATATACAAAAAAAGAATCAGTAAAGGCAAAATGTCTTTAATAAGAACAAAAAAGGATAGAAACGTATACACACTAAAGAAAGGAAACGACCCACCACAATGTATAACACAAATGGAAAAATAACTATAGAACTAGATAAACATTTACAGATGAGGATATATACTTAGCCAACTGACTTTTATAAAGGCAGGAATGTAAGCAATATACAAGGAGAGGAAGACCTATATAGGGAGACCTAGGCTAAAGACTTTTATAAGGAAGTCGTTTTTATATATTTCAGTATATTTTCCTTTCTTTAACTTTGCTTTACAAATTTTCAAAATTTCTAAAATATTTAAACGTCTTTCTTTATTAACATAATGTATTTTTTTTATTTACACTTTAAAAAAAGTTAATTAAAAAAAAAGTGGAAAATGACTGAAAAAAAGAAAATAAAAATAAACTTTATTTATTAAGAAAAATAAAACTGACATCATGATTCTAGACTTATACTTACGGTAAATGAATTGGTATTTTTATAAACTGCAAGCAATATCGTAGAATTTATTAAATATAAAATAAGGAAAGCTATAAAGAAAAATATGTAAAGTTATTTTAAAATATTTTGTTCGTATAAAAATTCAACAAGAAAATATTTTAATGTTAGGCAAGACAAAAAAATGTACTTGAAAAATACAAATATTCGTAGCAGAAGTGAAGATGAGAATAATAGAAAGTAATTTCTATTCTAAAAACTACTGAGTCCAGTACAAAAATTATATTATTATTACAGTAAAACCTCTCATATCCGAAACCTCCGATAACCAATTGTAATATGAAGATAATGTAAGTGGATTTACTCGACCATGGTGCCAGGATCGAGCAGGGGCCTAGTCGAACAACAAGACGAAGCAAACAAGAGCCAATCATCTACTCTTTCGAAGGTGGGGGGATATTTCATCAAAGACATGTGTTTAATGAAACAAGCAAGCCACCATTACATATTTTTTCACCAAAACTGGTAATTAATGTACAGTACAGTATTAAGGAACTGTACATACAGGCATATAACTAAATTGTACAAACAGTTCTATATTGCTATTAAATAATTACAATCTTCAATAAGTGTAACTTACTTACTTGGGACGATCAAACATTTAGGATACTTCCAACTGGAATGCTTGTGATTATGTAGTACAGACTTACATATCATTACATAACCCCTTTCATATCCTAATTTGTTTACTACCCGGATCAGGCTGTCACCACATTGATCCGGATATGAGAGGTTTTACTGTATTATTATTATATTATTATATATATTTATTGTAATTTATTATTATAGTATTTGCATTTTAAAATAAACATATTACCTAATTTAAAATACAAATTTATAAGATTTATTTTCTTATTTTTTATACAAATGTAAATCAGTGAATATTTATTTTATCACCTAATTGTTACTTAAAATGGTTGCTCTACAGATAACCTAAGCTGTTTGTACTTTTACTTACACAAAGTATATTGGCCCTTCGAAGTCAGGTGGTGCCTCCCACTCCAGTTCTACGCTTTTCTTTTGTGTGTTATCCTTCTGAGTCACTGCGTTGTTCTGAAATAATGAACCAAAGCTTTGCATTATAAAACTCAACAACAATAAAAACTAAAACAATAATAGCGAATTGTAATTAATATGCATGTGTTACAGTTGTAATCGCACATCTAAATAATTAATAACAGTAAAAATTAAAACAATTAACTCTAAATCTCACTACACACTAGTTTATTAAAACAAACAGACTAGTTTTGACGAAGATTGTCGCCTTTATCATTGCTTGGCTACTACTAACATATTTCATCACGCTATCGCACAACTACAAAACAAACAAAACAAAATATATAATATGTAAAATTTTTATTGCTTGACTTTTAAATGTTTTGTCTTTTTTGTTTTGTAGTTGTGCGATAGCTTGATGAAATATGTTAGTAGAAGCCAAGCAATGATGAAGGCGACAATCTTCCTCAAAACTAGTCTGTTTGTTTTCATAAACTAATATGTAGTAATACACAGTATCAAGAGCACTTTGGTACAATATATTACAATGAAAATATTGGAAAGAACGCCAATACCACAAAAATAATCAAAAATAACAAATAAAACAAGCTACTTAAGATTAAACTCTTATGTACATTTCGATGACCATTACATCATCATCAGAGGGTCTTATTACAAAATTACAATTTAGCAAACAAGATGTTACAAACTTGAGTGATGTTCTCTCTAGAGAGATGTGATCACGCTAGTGTGTAACATCTTGTTTGCTAGATTGTAATTTTGTAATAAGACCCTCTGATGATGATGTAATGGTCATCGAAATGTACATAAGGGTTTAATCTTAAGTAACTTGTTTAATTTGTTATTTTTTATTATTTTTGTGGTATAGGGGTTCTTTCCAATATTTTCATAGTAATAATGTGTAGTAAGATTTAGAGTTTTTGTTTTAATTTTTACCGTTGTGAATTGTTCTCACTAGCTAAGGTCTGATTAATTTATTAAATAATTCATTTTCTCGTGAATTTACCTAATCTAAAAAAATATTTAAAACGTTTCAATACATACTATAATTATACGTTCTGTGATAAATTAATAGCATATTTTATATAAAATGTTTTTTTTTTAATTAGTACAAAAATAAAAATACTTTTACATAATTCCTATTTTGTGTTAAAAATTTTTTAAATTATATTAAGAAAAAAATTACCTTAATTTTAAAACAATACTTTTCATATCATAATTTTTTTAAGTTGATACATAATGTTTTATATAATGTGGGCCTATATAGCTATATTGTCACATAACCTATAGGTTATGTGACATAACCTATATTGTCACATCAATAAATACAATATTTATATTGTACCATAATAAATATAATATATAATTATTAAATACATATTTAATATATATATATATATATATATATATATTAAATATGTATTTAATAATTATATATTATATTTATTATGGTAAATGCTAAAGATTATGGTTAGTGTTTATCATTTAAATATTAGTTAAACATCAATTGAATTATCTAATATAAAGCTACAGTTGAAACATATTGTCTTTACAATTTTCCTGCCTTACCTAACATTACAATATTTTCCTTTATTGGCGGGTTTTGGAATGACACCATTTTCAAAACTTTAAAGAGAGTAGTATTTATGTTTTGAAAACGAAGATATTCCGAAACGTGTCAAAAGAAAATATTGTATTGTTAGGAAAGGCAGAAAAATGTACTGAAATATATTCAAATATTACTAACAGAAGTGAAGACTGGTATATTAAGAAGTACAATTTTGTTTTTAAACTGTTTATTAAAATAAAAAAGATTGACAAAAAAAATCTATCAACATTAATATATATTCCTCGTATATATATAGGAAATGTACAAACTGTCAATATATAAAAATAAATAGAAAACATAGCACAATGGAAAACCAAAAACTTCGTCCACTATCATGGTTCCTTTTCAGTATTTCATTGTTTGTTTTGATAGTGGACGAAGTTATATATATATATATATATATATATATATATATATATATATATATATATATATATATATATATACTGTATATATAACATAGCACAATGTAAAACCAAAAACTTCGTCCACTATCAAAACAAACAATGAAATACTGAAAAGGAACCAGCAAGGCTGGGAGCTGAAGATAAGGGGTACAAAACTAAACTTCACATCCGGTCTTACTAGACGTAATGACCTTGAAGATGTTTGTACCACTCAGTTACATTTAGTTGGTGAAACCTATTGTAAGCTAGCCATAATAACACAACTCACAACCGAATCTCCGCAGTTGATAGTTTTTGCGTCATCAGGTATCTCGGTGAACGTCCCCAGCGCTGTGTCGCCCGTAGAAGCAGACCTGGCCTGAAGGAAGAAGCCCGCAAACGTCTCTCCAGTCGGTGACGTCACCATTACCCTAACCCGACCGTTGTCCGTTTGGGCTTTGGCAGGCGTTATCCTGTACGGGTTTTGTTCATTACTGGTGGGCTTGATTCCTCCGTGTCCTGGCACCATGGGCGAGCAGGCAAACGTCGGTGCTCCGGATTTATACCCTTCAATGAAGTCCGATGCTATGCAGGCAAAGACCACCACCAACCATCTTGCAGTTGCAGCCATCTGGAAACATATGATAGATATAAATATTAATTTTCTAATTATCATAATTTCCTATATTTTAGATTAATAAAACATGATTTGCCTAAATATAAAAATAGCTTTTCTCTTATTTGATCTAATTTATACCGGATTCAAAATCATATTATTTATTAGGTTTGATATGAAACAAAACCAAAAGTTATTAAACTTTTTGAGCATGTTGATTAGTTTTAAATAAATAAAAAAAAGTACTAAACACGATATAAAAATCTTTTATTTTACTAAAATTACTTTACGTACATTACTCAAGTATTTCCGAAGATGACTACCAGAAAGTAATCGTAAGTAATTTTAGTAAAATCTATTGACTTTTACATTGTGGTTAGTGGTTTTTTATTTATTTAGTTGAGATAAAAAAATGTATCTAATATGTATGTAATAATTTCGAACGTTTGAATCATGCAAGGTTAAAAGCCCCATGATTTTTTAAATTTAAATAACGTGTCATTTTGAGCTTCTCGTTTACTTTAATGCTTAAAAAGGACCAATTGGCTTGCAACCCTTGTATGATTGGAACATTTGAATTAATTACATACTTTGTAGGAAATATTCGGTCTTAGTGTACAATATGAAGATCACA
>JBAIZL010000037.1:5000-7500 GCA_036971475.1 Prosapia bicincta | reverse complement strand
AATATATTTTCAAATATACAATTAGTTCATATATTTCAAATATTGATAATGATTAACCCAAATTATTTAATTTATATTTTATAAATTCGGGGTTTTTATATTTACATTTTATACTTATTTTATACTTTTACGTTGTAGGTATATTGTGTTATAACTATATAGCAATGCTTCGTTTTAATACGAAATAAACATAAAACCCACTACTACAATATACAAATATTATATTTTTCTACAATTACTTGATGAACATTTCGACTACATGGTTATCATATTCAGAAGTACTCTTCGAAAATACCATGTAATCGAAATGTTCATAAAGTATTTTTAGTAAAATAAAAGATTTTTATATTGTGGCTAGTGGGTTTTTATTTATTTATTTAAAATTAGTCCACAGTGCTCAAAAAGTTATTAATTTAAAAAACTTCGACTTTGTTCAGTTTTCTGTTATAATCATCTTCGAATTTGAACGATTTGTATACTGAGCCAAACTTAATAAAATGATAACCAATTTTTAACGTATTTATGAAAATTCATAGATTTTGTAATTATTGTTGAGTGTAGACCTATATCAAAATAAATAAGATGAAATGAGCTTGAATAAAATATACACATACCTTATAGCCTATTTTTTTAATGGACATTGAACAAGTAATATAAACAAAACAAAAAAGTTTAAAGCCAATTTCTACTTAGGTTAAAGAAGAAAAATATTATTTTAGCTACTTTTTATTAAATAATTACAATAATGTAAATAAAGTAACATATCCTATGTTAAAACAGCTGTTCTACCACATAGCCTGTAACATAAAATCAGCTGTTTTATGAAGTCGTGTGTTATCACTTATCTAAGTGATACCTTGCATACTTTGCCCCTTTTATGAAAAGTTTTTCTTCGATATAAAACTAAAATCAATTCATTAAATTTATTTCATGAATTAATATCTCAAAAAACTGTATTAAAGTTACTAATCGTCATTCACTACAAATTTAAAAAAATGCATTTCAACTTGAGTGGATGAATAAAACGTATTTTACGATTGAGAATTATATTAACGATTGAAAATTTGGACAAGATATACATATATATAAAGATGGTGTCAACTGATAGAAGGAATTGAAAAACGAACGAACGCATGAATGTGAACTTATAAAATGGTGGAAGCATTCTATGAAGGCGTAAACGAACTCTGCCTTCAAAGTAGGATAATTTACATGTTCGTGATAACCACTAGTAAACTTGCGGCTGCATGTCTAATTAGATATTGTTTGTGGTTAGAGAATGTAATCCACGTGTCAAATGTTGAAAATAAATTAACATTTTGTTTTATCTGCACTTTTTTCTACGTGGCCATGTTTATGTTTTTTAAAGTGAAGCCGTTTTAAAACACGTCCACAATTGGTTACAACTAATATGAATGTGGTATTCATTTTAAACCCACGCAAGATTTATTTTTAACTCTCCAAAGAGATACATCAGTCTAAATATACCACAATTATATTTTAGTTTTGTTTTATATTTGTTGCATTGTCGTTTTTGCTGTTTATTATTATTTTAATCAAGTTGTTGAATAATTATTATTGAAAGTAATATAAAACAAAAAATAAGTAACAGCTTTCAGATAATTACACGCAAAATTAACACTAAATAGTTTAATACGAACAGATTATTTTTTGTCCAAATTGATTAAAACTTTAAATCTTACGATAAACACCAAAGTTTAATTTTATATACAGTGCATATTTTACTAATACCAAAACAAGTAATAAATAAAGCATTAATAATATCAGCTTCTGTGGAGATAGGAGCAAATAATAATAATGTTTATAAATTTGTATATATTAATATATAAACACTTGCCTGTAGTAGTACTTGCTGTAATAAAAAGTGTCCTCACTGAAATAAAACGTCAAGTGCGAGTGTTTACTTGTAGGCTGTAGGTTTGCCTTTAGGCAAGTGTTTACTTGTTAATGTATGTTAAAGTGTATAAGGAAAATATTAACCTTTAAATGTAAATAAGCTGTATTTCGATAGCTAAACTTGTAACAATATAGCGTATAAAATAAAATTTGTAAATATCTTGAATGCTAGTCATTCAAAGACCCAAATTCCATATGAGATAAATAATTTGTAAACGAATTATAATCAACATGAATTTGGCGCCCAACGTGGGGCCACAATAGTCAAATAAACATAATGCAAATACAAATGTTCCTAAAAAGGTTACATCTTCTCTAAAAACAGAATTACAATTAATAAAACGTACCTTAAACGTATTTATGTTACAGGTTATCGTTGAAGAGATATTTTAAAGTAAAAAAAGTTATCAACCTTTATTTAGATACAACAGATTTCAACTACAAAAAAATACTCGTTGTTTTGGTTCCATGTAGATACCAAAAAAATTATTTTTTTTGTTCTGCGGGAAAATAATGAATAGTTTAAATACTTGTCAATTTGCCTTTTTAGCTATATTTTGGTGATGAAAGTATCCACAATATT
>JBAIZL010000298.1:42500-45888 GCA_036971475.1 Prosapia bicincta | reverse complement strand
AAACTGCTCTCGGTCCGAGTGGGACGGACCCGAACTACGGTTCGCCAAAATGGCCCGGTCGCCAAGCTGCCGCTTTTATTGCGGCGGCCGGTGCGGCAGGCCGGCGTTCCGTAACTTTGAACGCAATCGGCAGCTCGTCTGCTTCTAAGCACGCAAAACTCTCGGATCTGTCTCGCGCCGTAACAGGCGCCGAGAGAGAGAGAGAAAGAGAGAGAGAGAGAGAGCACAAGAAAACTGCTCTGGGTCCGAGTGGGACCCGAACTACGGTTCGCCAAAATGGCCCGGTCGCCAAGCTGCCGCTTTTATTGCGGCGGCCGGTGCGGCAGGCCGGCGTTCCGTAACTTTGAACGCAATCGGCAGCTCGTCTGCTACTAGCACGCAAAACTCTCGGATCTGTCTCGCGCCGTAACAGGCGCCGAGAGAGAGAGAGGGAGAACAAGAAAACTGCTCTGGGTCCGAGTGGGACGGACCCGAACTACGGTTCGCCAAAATGGCCCGGTCGCCAAGCTGCCGCTTTTATTGCGGCGGCCGGTGCGGCAGGCCGGCGTTCCGTAACTTTGAACGCAATCGGCAGCTCGTCTGCTTCTAAGCACGCAAAACTCTCGGATCTGTCTCGCGCCGTAACAGGCGCCGAGAGAGAGAGAGAAAGAGAGAGAGAGAGAGAGCACAAGAAAACTGCTCTGGGTCCGAGTGGGACCCGAACTACGGTTCGCCAAAATGGCCCGGTCGCCAAGCTGCCGCTTTTATTGCGGCGGCCGGTGCGGCAGGCCGGCGTTCCGTAACTTTGAACGCAATCGGCAGCTCGTCTGCTTCTAGCACGCAAAACTCTCGGATCTGTCTCGCGCCGTAACAGGCGCCGAGAGAGAGAGAGAGAGAGAGAGAGCACAAGAAAACTGCTCTGGGTCCGAGTGGGACCCGAACTACGGTTCGCCAAAATGGCCCGGTCGCCAAGCTGCCGCTTTTATTGCGGCGGCCGGTGCGGCAGGCCGGCGTTCCGTAACTTTGAACGCAATCGGCAGCTCGTCTGCTTCTAGCACGCAAAACTCTCGGATCTGTCTCGCGCCGTAACAGGCGCCGAGAGAGAGAAAGAGAACAAGAAAACTGATTACCCTGAACGGTGGATCACTTGGCTCGTGGGTCGATGAAGAACGCAGCAAACTGCGCGTTATAGTGTGAACTGCAGGACACATGAACATCGACGCTTCGAACGCACATTGCGGCCCTGGGATCCTGATCCAAGGGCCACGCCTGTCTGAGGGTCGGTAGCAAACGAACTACGGTTCGGTGAATCCTTGCTCGGCCAACGCACGTTGAGCGTGTGTTGGCCGTGCGAACCTGAGAGGCCCGCCCCGTTTCCGGCGTCGCCGTGCCTGCCTCAGCGGTAGCGTACGACGGCCTGGAGCAAACGGGGCGCCTCTTCAAATACTCACGGGCGCAAGCGGCAATACGGGTGTACCACCACGGTGCCCACACGAAAACCGCCACGACCGAGCGACGTGTTTAGAAAGAGGCTGCCCAATCTCTGTTCTTTGACGTCCTTTTACCCCCAATGAACGGCCGTTGGTCGCAGGAAGGCAAAAGCCAAGCGGCACAACGACGGCGAGTGTACGGGGAAACATGTAGAAGGAACTGAGTCAGAGAGTTCAATAGAGACGCTGGCACGCCCTTAATCTCGTCTGACTGCGGTCGATAATGGCGGTAATAAAGTTGGTCAACACTGTGGCTTGTTGCGCCCTAGCCGCCAAGCAGCTCGGCACGTTCAAAACGAGCGTGTAGAAGAATTTTCGAACGGCTAAAACACGGGAAAACCGGGTACGGGCCGATGTCCTGACGGCGATAAAAAGAATCGGCCTGACCGCCGACGCACGTAGGACATTCCCGTATTCGGCCTCGTGCCAGGCCCAGTACGGCTCGACGCCGCGTCATGTCACGCGGCGTCTGAAAATACGGCCGGAACGGCTTGGAAGCCGTCCTCGGCTGGCTCGGAATCGCCTCCGGCTCTCTTGCTAGAGCAGCTGCGTGGCGGACTCCGAGCCCCGCAGGACGGCGACATTCGTCTAACGACCTCAGATCAGGTGGGACCACCCGCTGAATTTAAGCATATTAATAAGCGGAGGAAAAGAAACTAACAAGGATTCCCCTAGTAGCTGCGAGCGAAAGGGGAAGAGCCCAGCACCGAATCCCGCGGGCCCTGCCCGCAGGGAAATGTGGTGTTCAGGAGGACCCGATTATCCCGGGCGCCGTCTGCGCGTTCAAGTCCATCTTGAATGGGGCCACTGCCCGTAGAGGGTGCCAGGCCCGTAGCGACCGCAGCCGAGCCCGGGTGGGGTCTCTCCTTAGAGTCGGGTTGCTTGAGAGTGCAGCCCTAAGTGGGTGGTAAACTCCATCTAAGGCTAAATATGACCACGAGACCGATAGCGAACAAGTACCGTGAGGGAAAGTTGAAAAGAACTTTGAAGAGAGAGTTCAAGAGTACGTGAAACCGTTCAGGGGTAAGCGGAAAAGACCCGAAAGTTCGAACGGGGAGATTCACGCTCTCACGTATCGTCAGCACTGCCGCCTGCCAGACTAACCACACGTTCGAACCGTTGGCGCTCCGGTGTCAGCGGGGAGAATGGACTGTTGGCTTGGATTACGGCGGTAAGAGGCGGCGGGGAGCCGCATTTCTCCTTCAGTAGGACGTCGCGACCCGTTGGGTAGCGGCCTACGGCCCCGGATGGAGACCGGCGGTCGCACTTGGCTTCGGCCCTGTGCGTTGCCGTCCGGACTCCGGGTGTCCCGGCCGAACGCCCGACGGTAAAGCATGCAGGTGTTGAACCGCCGTAAGGCGCCCTTGGCCGGTCGCAAGCGCGGTCGCGTCTCGGTGAGCTCGGACCACCTCGGTCCGACTCCCGTACCGATCCGCTGTTGGCGTGCCGTGTCGTCGGGCCGGTGTAAAACACCAGACAGCGACGCTTCAGCTTTGGGTACTTATCCGACCCGTCTTGAAACACGGACCAAGGAGTCTAACATGTGCGCAAGTCATTGGGTGAAAAACCTAAAGGCGAAATGAAATTGAAAGCTGTAGCTTTTTTCAACCTAGGGAGGATGAGCGCGTCCTGCCCACTAGGCGGCGCTCCGCACTCCCGGGGCGTCTCATTCTCATTGCGAGACGAGGCGCACCCAGAGCGTACACGTTGGGACCCGAAAGATGGTGAACTATGCCTGGCCAGGACGAAGTCAGGGGAAACCCTGATGGAGGTCCGTAGCGATTCTGACGTGCAAATCGATCGTCGGAGCTGGGTATAGGGGCGAAAGACTAATCGAACCATCTAGTAGCTGGTTCCCTCCGAAGTTTCCCTCAGGATAGCTGGTGCTCAGGGAACGAAGAATCTCATGCGGTAAAGCG
>JBAIZL010000298.1:30000-37500 GCA_036971475.1 Prosapia bicincta | reverse complement strand
CTTGCCGGCACATGTACGTCGTAATACGACGGTACTGGCCGGGAAATGGGCAGTCCGATGGGTCGACACAATCGCTCGGGCAATTGGTTATAGCGCACCGGCAGAATCTGTTTGAAGCCGAGAACAGCACGAACGTCTGCGGCCTGTTATTTTTGGCTTGCGGTGAGTTCGCAAAATACATGGCAGAAATCTATAAAGTGTGTGTGCCACTTGCGCAATAATAGTGCGGGTTGGTCGTGCGGCACGCCAATATGCGATCACGTCCCCCGTGAATTCGGCGGGGCGGGAAAGTGCGGGGTTATCGCCTCTCTCCATGCAGGAGAGCGAGCGGTCCCCGTGCAAGTACGGGATCTCATGTGCCGTGGGCGGTGGTTGTTTAGGCAACCAGTGGATCTTCTTCCGTTCGATTGCCAGCCTCCACGGGCGGGTAGCGAATGGTGATCCGCAGCCGCCGCGCTATAGTCCTGACCGACGCCAGCGTCGACTGTGCACCTGCATTTATTATTATCACGAAGGCGTACACACTGGACGCCCGTGATGCGTATGGTGGGTTCTACTCCCACCGTGGCTATATATAATAATAATAATAATAAAAATAATAATAATAACACACACATCAAGTGCGAACTGCCGGAGCCAGAATGACGCCGATGCCGCCAGATGAGAGATGCGGTCACAGCCGTCGCGTTCAACCGGTTCTCTAAAGGAGGCCGTTTGTAACGCGGTCGGCGCAAACCTCACCCTCGGCCATTCAGTGTCCGACCCACAGCGTAGCCGCGGGCACGCCACGCGACGGCGATTTTTCGCCGTCAACCGGCGTCAAGCTCTACCATGCGGCACTATTGCATTCAAACACGGCCGCCGTTGTTGCGTCTTTAAAAGGGCGCTCACGGTAGGCCGTACAAACGGAGAACGCTTCGCCCTCCCGGGTGTCAGCGCTATTATAACAATGAGTAAACATCGATTGCGAACCCTTCAGCCAACTCTCTAGCGGAGTTTGGCCGGGTATGCGAAAAGTCGTTGTGTGTGATGAAAACCGGCAGAAGGCGCGGCAACAGGGTCCTGTAGCCCGCTTATGTTGTTTTCTATTTTGGTTCTCGCTCGCCGTTCGTCGGCAAGGGCTCCTGCCAAGCGCTGGGGCCAGCCTACTTCGTGCGAGCGGGGGCAATTGAACGAAAGTTTTTCCGCTTCCGCAGGATCCATCCGCCCGCCAAACGGTCGTGGCGGGTGGCGCCAGCGTAGAGGTCGGAGAAACAAACGGTCCCGTTATGCGGGACCTGGGCAGCTGTCTCCGTTTACGGACGTCGAGTCGGCTGCTCCCTGGTTGATCCTGCCAGTAGTCATATGCTTGTCTCAAAGATTAAGCCATGCAAGTCTCAGTACGAGCCGAATTAAGGTGAAACCGCAAAAGGCTCATTAAATCAGTTATGGTTCCTTAGATCGTACAATCCATTACTTGGATAACTGTGGTAATTCTAGAGCTAATACATGCAAACAGAGTCCCGACCAGAGATGGAAGGGACGCTTTTATTAGATCAAAACCAATCGGTGCCCGGTCCGCCGGGCCCGTTAACCTTGGTGACTCTGAATAACTTTCAGCTGATCGCACGGTCCTTGTACCGGCGACGCATCTTTCAAATGTCTGACTTATCAACTGTCGATGGTAGATTCTGCGCCTACCATGGTTGTAACGGGTAACGGGGAATCAGGGTTCGATTCCGGAGAGGGAGCCTGAGAAACGGCTACCACATCCAAGGAAGGCAGCAGGCGCGCAAATTACCCACTCCCGGCACGGGGAGGTAGTGACGAAAAATAACGATACGGGACTCATCCGAGGCCCCGTAATCGGAATGAGTACACTTTAAATCCTTTAACGAGTACCAATTGGAGGGCAAGTCTGGTGCCAGCAGCCGCGGTAATTCCAGCTCCAATAGCGTATATTAAAGTTGTTGCGGTTAAAAAGCTCGTAGTTGGACCTGTGTTCCACGCTGTCGGTTCGCCGCCCGTCGGTGTCAACTGGCATGTCCTGTGGAACGTCCTGCCGGTGGCGGTCCGGGCTTTCGGCTTGCGTAAGGGCTCACGCCCGAAGCAGGCCGAACAGTACCGGCCGCCGGTCCAATCCCGCCACGGTGCTCTTCACCGAGTGTCGAGGTGGGCCGGCACGTTTACTTTGAACAAATTAGAGTGCTTAAAGCAGGCTGGTGTCCGCCTGAATACTGTGTGCATGGAATAATAGAATAGGACCTCGGTTCTATTTTGTTGGTTTTCGGAACCCGAGGTAATGATTAATAGGGACAGGCGGGGGCATTCGTATTGCGACGTTAGAGGTGAAATTCTTGGATCGTCGCAAGACGAACCTAAGCGAAAGCATTTGCCAAGTATGTTCTCGTTAATCAAGAACGAAAGTTAGAGGTTCGAAGGCGATCAGATACCGCCCTAGTTCTAACCATAAACGATGCCAGCCAGCGATCCGCCGAAGTTCCTCCGATGACTCGGCGGGCAGCTTCCGGGAAACCAAAGCTTTTGGGTTCCGGGGGAAGTATGGTTGCAAAGCTGAAACTTAAAGGAATTGACGGAAGGGCACCACCAGGAGTGGAGCCTGCGGCTTAATTTGACTCAACACGGGAAACCTCACCAGGCCCGGACACCGGAAGGATTGACAGATTGAGAGCTCTTTCTTGATTCGGTGGGTGGTGGTGCATGGCCGTTCTTAGTTGGTGGAGCGATTTGTCTGGTTAATTCCGATAACGAACGAGACTCTAGCCTGCTAACTAGGCGATTCCGGTACCCACAATAGTGTTACCGGCGATTCAATTTCTTCTTAGAGGGACAGGCGGCTCCTAGCCGCACGAGACTGAGCAATAACAGGTCTGTGATGCCCTTAGATGTCCTGGGCCGCACGCGCGCTACACTGAAGGAATCAGCGTGTCTTCCCTGGCCGACAGGCCCGGGTAACCCGTTGAACCTCCTTCGTGCTAGGGATTGGGGCTTGCAATTGTTCCCCATGAACGAGGAATTCCCAGTAAGCGCGAGTCATAAGCTCGCGTTGATTACGTCCCTGCCCTTTGTACACACCGCCCGTCGCTACTACCGATTGAATGATTTAGTGAGGTCTTCGGACTGGTGCGCGGCGATCGGCTTATACTGCCGGCCGCCGATGTTGCCGGAAAGATGACCAAACTTGATCATTTAGAGGAAGTAAAAGTCGTAACAAGGTTTCCGTAGGTGAACCTGCGGAAGGATCATTAAAGTATTTGCCCGCTAAACAGCGTCGGCGAAATACGTGACTATCGAACGCACACGCCGGCCGGAGAAGACGAAGAGAATAAGCGGGCGTCGAGGAGCGGGCGTACGCCTTCCTCGCCTCGTTCGCTATCTTCGTTTCCCGGCCAGCTCTGGGTCCGAGTGGGACCCAAACTACGGTTCGCCAAAATGGCCCGGTCGCCAAGCTGCCGCTTTTATTGCGGCGGCCGGTGCGGCAGGCCGGCGTTCCGTAACTTTGAACGCAATCGGCAGCTCGTCTGCTTCTAAGCACGCAAAACTCTCGGATCTGTCTCGCGCCGTAACAGGCGCCGAGAGAGAGAGAGAAAGAGAGAGAGAGAGAGAGAACAAGAAAACTGCTCTGGGTCCGAGTGGGACGGACCCGAACTACGGTTCGCCAAAATGGCCCGGTCGCCAAGCTGCCGCTTTTATTGCGGCGGCCGGTGCGGCAGGCCGGCGTTCCGTAACTTTGAACGCAATCGGCAGCTCGTCTGCTTCTAAGCACGCAAAACTCTCGGATCTGTCTCGCGCCGTAACAGGCGCCGAGAGAGAGAGAGAAAGAGAGAGAGAGAGAGAGAACAAGAAAACTGCTCTGGGTCCGAGTGGGACGGACCCGAACTACGGTTCGCCAAAATGGCCCGGTCGCCAAGCTGCCGCTTTTATTGCGGCGGCCGGTGCGGCAGGCCGGCGTTCCGTAACTTTGAACGCAATCGGCAGCTCGTCTGCTACTAGCACGCAAAACTCTCGGATCTGTCTCGCGCCGTAACAGGCGCCGAGAGAGAGAGAGGGAGAACAAGAAAACTGCTCTCGGTCCGAGTGGGACGGACCCGAACTACGGTTCGCCAAAATGGCCCGGTCGCCAAGCTGCCGCTTTTATTGCGGCGGCCGGTGCGGCAGGCCGGCGTTCCGTAACTTTGAACGCAATCGGCAGCTCGTCTGCTTCTAAGCACGCAAAACTCTCGGATCTGTCTCGCGCCGTAACAGGCGCCGAGAGAGAGAGAGAAAGAGAGAGAGAGAGAGAGCACAAGAAAACTGCTCTGGGTCCGAGTGGGACCCGAACTACGGTTCGCCAAAATGGCCCGGTCGCCAAGCTGCCGCTTTTATTGCGGCGGCCGGTGCGGCAGGCCGGCGTTCCGTAACTTTGAACGCAATCGGCAGCTCGTCTGCTACTAGCACGCAAAACTCTCGGATCTGTCTCGCGCCGTAACAGGCGCCGAGAGAGAGAGAGGGAGAACAAGAAAACTGCTCTGGGTCCGAGTGGGACGGACCCGAACTACGGTTCGCCAAAATGGCCCGGTCGCCAAGCTGCCGCTTTTATTGCGGCGGCCGGTGCGGCAGGCCGGCGTTCCGTAACTTTGAACGCAATCGGCAGCTCGTCTGCTTCTAAGCACGCAAAACTCTCGGATCTGTCTCGCGCCGTAACAGGCGCCGAGAGAGAGAGAGAAAGAGAGAGAGAGAGAGAGCACAAGAAAACTGCTCTGGGTCCGAGTGGGACCCGAACTACGGTTCGCCAAAATGGCCCGGTCGCCAAGCTGCCGCTTTTATTGCGGCGGCCGGTGCGGCAGGCCGGCGTTCCGTAACTTTGAACGCAATCGGCAGCTCGTCTGCTTCTAGCACGCAAAACTCTCGGATCTGTCTCGCGCCGTAACAGGCGCCGAGAGAGAGAGAGAGAGAGAGAGAGCACAAGAAAACTGCTCTGGGTCCGAGTGTGACCCGAACTACGGTTCGCCAAAATGGCCCGGTCGCCAAGCTGCCGCTTTTATTGCGGCGGCCGGTGCGGCATTCCGGCGTTCCGTAACTTTGAACGCAATCGGCAGCTCGTCTGCTTCTAGCACGCAAAACTCTCGGATCTGTCTCGCGCCGTAACAGGCGCCGAGAGAGAGAAAGAGAACAAGAAAACTGATTACCCTGAACGGTGGATCACTTGGCTCGTGGGTCGATGAAGAACGCAGCAAACTGCGCGTTATAGTGTGAACTGCAGGACACATGAACATCGACGCTTCGAACGCACATTGCGGCCCTGGGATCCTGATCCAAGGGCCACGCCTGTCTGAGGGTCGGTAGCAAACGAACTACGGTTCGGTGAATCCTTGCTCGGCCAACGCACGTTGAGCGTGTGTTGGCCGTGCGAACCTGAGAGGCCCGCCCCGTTTCCGGCGTCGCCGTGCCTGCCTCAGCGGTAGCGTACGACGGCCTGGAGCAAACGGGGCGCCTCTTCAAATACTCACGGGCGCAAGCGGCAATACGGGTGTACCACCACGGTGCCCACACGAAAACCGCCACGACCGAGCGACGTGTTTAGAAAGAGGCTGCCCAATCTCTGTTCTTTGACGTCCTTTTACCCCCAATGAACGGCCGTTGGTCGCAGGAAGGCAAAAGCCAAGCGGCACAACGACGGCGAGTGTACGGGGAAACATGTAGAAGGAACTGAGTCAGAGAGTTCAATAGAGACGCTGGCACGCCCTTAATCTCGTCTGACTGCGGTCGATAATGGCGGTAATAAAGTTGGTCAACACTGTGGCTTGTTGCGCCCTAGCCGCCAAGCAGCTCGGCACGTTCAAAACGAGCGTGTAGAAGAATTTTCGAACGGCTAAAACACGGGAAAACCGGGTACGGGCCGATGTCCTGACGGCGATAAAAAGAATCGGCCTGACCGCCGACGCACGTAGGACATTCCCGTATTCGGCCTCGTGCCAGGCCCAGTACGGCTCGACGCCGCGTCATGTCACGCGGCGTCTGAAAATACGGCCGGAACGGCTTGGAAGCCGTCCTCGGCTGGCTCGGAATCGCCTCCGGCTCTCTTGCTAGAGCAGCTGCGTGGCGGACTCCGAGCCCCGCAGGACGGCGACATTCGTCTAACGACCTCAGATCAGGTGGGACCACCCGCTGAATTTAAGCATATTAATAAGCGGAGGAAAAGAAACTAACAAGGATTCCCCTAGTAGCTGCGAGCGAAAGGGGAAGAGCCCAGCACCGAATCCCGCGGGCCCTGCCCGCAGGGAAATGTGGTGTTCAGGAGGACCCGATTATCCCGGGCGCCGTCTGCGCGTTCAAGTCCATCTTGAATGGGGCCACTGCCCGTAGAGGGTGCCAGGCCCGTAGCGACCGCAGCCGAGCCCGGGTGGGGTCTCTCCTTAGAGTCGGGTTGCTTGAGAGTGCAGCCCTAAGTGGGTGGTAAACTCCATCTAAGGCTAAATATGACCACGAGACCGATAGCGAACAAGTACCGTGAGGGAAAGTTGAAAAGAACTTTGAAGAGAGAGTTCAAGAGTACGTGAAACCGTTCAGGGGTAAGCGGAAAAGACCCGAAAGTTCGAACGGGGAGATTCACGCTCTCACGTATCGTCAGCACTGCCGCCTGCCAGACTAACCACACGTTCGAACCGTTGGCGCTCCGGTGTCAGCGGGGAGAATGGACTGTTGGCTTGGATTACGGCGGTAAGAGGCGGCGGGGAGCCGCATTTCTCCTTCAGTAGGACGTCGCGACCCGTTGGGTAGCGGCCTACGGCCCCGGATGGAGACCGGCGGTCGCACTTGGCTTCGGCCCTGTGCGTTGCCGTCCGGACTCCGGGTGTCCCGGCCGAACGCCCGACGGTAAAGCATGCAGGTGTTGAACCGCCGTAAGGCGCCCTTGGCCGGTCGCAAGCGCGGTCGCGTCTCGGTGAGCTCGGACCACCTCGGTCCGACTCCCGTACCGATCCGCTGTTGGCGTGCCGTGTCGTCGGGCCGGTGTAAAACACCAGACAGCGACGCTTCAGCTTTGGGTACTTATCCGACCCGTCTTGAAACACGGACCAAGGAGTCTAACATGTGCGCAAGTCATTGGGTGAAAAACCTAAAGGCGAAATGAAATTGAAAGCTGTAGCTTTTTTCAACCTAGGGAGGATGAGCGCGTCCTGCCCACTAGGCGGCGCTCCGCACTCCCGGGGCGTCTCATTCTCATTGCGAGACGAGGCGCACCCAGAGCGTACACGTTGGGACCCGAAAGATGGTGAACTATGCCTGGCCAGGACGAAGTCAGGGGAAACCCTGATGGAGGTCCGTAGCGATTCTGACGTGCAAATCGATCGTCGGAGCTGGGTATAGGGGCGAAAGACTAATCGAACCATCTAGTAGCTGGTTCCCTCCGAAGTTTCCCTCAGGATAGCTGGTGCTCAGGGAACGAAGAATCTCATGCGGTAAAGCGAATGATTAGAGGCCTTGGGGCCGAAACGACCTCAACCTATTCTCAAACTTTAA
>JBAIZL010000298.1:12500-25000 GCA_036971475.1 Prosapia bicincta | reverse complement strand
TCCGATGGGTCGACACAATCGCTCGGGCAATTGGTTATAGCGCACCGGCAGAATCTGTTTGAAGCCGAGAACAGCACGAACGTCTGCGGCCTGTTATTTTTGGCTTGCGGTGAGTTCGCAAAATACATGGCAGAAATCTATAAAGTGTGTGTGCCACTTGCGCAATAATAGTGCGGGTTGGTCGTGCGGCACGCCAATATGCGATCACGTCCCCCGTGAATTCGGCGGGGCGGGAAAGTGCGGGGTTATCGCCTCTCTCCATGCAGGAGAGCGAGCGGTCCCCGTGCAAGTACGGGATCTCATGTGCCGTGGGCGGTGGTTGTTTAGGCAACCAGTGGATCTTCTTCCGTTCGATTGCCAGCCTCCACGGGCGGGTAGCGAATGGTGATCCGCAGCCGCCGCGCTATAGTCCTGACCGACGCCAGCGTCGACTGTGCACCTGCATTTATTATTATCACGAAGGCGTACACACTGGACGCCCGTGATGCGTATGGTGGGTTCTACTCCCACCGTGGCTATATATAATAATAATAATAATAAAAATAATAATAATAACACACACATCAAGTGCGAACTGCCGGAGCCAGAATGACGCCGATGCCGCCAGATGAGAGATGCGGTCACAGCCGTCGCGTTCAACCGGTTCTCTAAAGGAGGCCGTTTGTAACGCGGTCGGCGCAAACCTCACCCTCGGCCATTCAGTGTCCGACCCACAGCGTAGCCGCGGGCACGCCACGCGACGGCGATTTTTCGCCGTCAACCGGCGTCAAGCTCTACCATGCGGCACTATTGCATTCAAACACGGCCGCCGTTGTTGCGTCTTTAAAAGGGCGCTCACGGTAGGCCGTACAAACGGAGAACGCTTCGCCCTCCCGGGTGTCAGCGCTATTATAACAATGAGTAAACATCGATTGCGAACCCTTCAGCCAACTCTCTAGCGGAGTTTGGCCGGGTATGCGAAAAGTCGTTGTGTGTGATGAAAACCGGCAGAAGGCGCGGCAACAGGGTCCTGTAGCCCGCTTATGTTGTTTTCTATTTTGGTTCTCGCTCGCCGTTCGTCGGCAAGGGCTCCTGCCAAGCGCTGGGGCCAGCCTACTTCGTGCGAGCGGGGGCAATTGAACGAAAGTTTTTCCGCTTCCGCAGGATCCATCCGCCCGCCAAACGGTCGTGGCGGGTGGCGCCAGCGTAGAGGTCGGAGAAACAAACGGTCCCGTTATGCGGGACCTGGGCAGCTGTCTCCGTTTACGGACGTCGAGTCGGCTGCTCCCTGGTTGATCCTGCCAGTAGTCATATGCTTGTCTCAAAGATTAAGCCATGCAAGTCTCAGTACGAGCCGAATTAAGGTGAAACCGCAAAAGGCTCATTAAATCAGTTATGGTTCCTTAGATCGTACAATCCATTACTTGGATAACTGTGGTAATTCTAGAGCTAATACATGCAAACAGAGTCCCGACCAGAGATGGAAGGGACGCTTTTATTAGATCAAAACCAATCGGTGCCCGGTCCGCCGGGCCCGTTAACCTTGGTGACTCTGAATAACTTTCAGCTGATCGCACGGTCCTTGTACCGGCGACGCATCTTTCAAATGTCTGACTTATCAACTGTCGATGGTAGATTCTGCGCCTACCATGGTTGTAACGGGTAACGGGGAATCAGGGTTCGATTCCGGAGAGGGAGCCTGAGAAACGGCTACCACATCCAAGGAAGGCAGCAGGCGCGCAAATTACCCACTCCCGGCACGGGGAGGTAGTGACGAAAAATAACGATACGGGACTCATCCGAGGCCCCGTAATCGGAATGAGTACACTTTAAATCCTTTAACGAGTACCAATTGGAGGGCAAGTCTGGTGCCAGCAGCCGCGGTAATTCCAGCTCCAATAGCGTATATTAAAGTTGTTGCGGTTAAAAAGCTCGTAGTTGGACCTGTGTTCCACGCTGTCGGTTCGCCGCCCGTCGGTGTCAACTGGCATGTCCTGTGGAACGTCCTGCCGGTGGCGGTCCGGGCTTTCGGCTTGCGTAAGGGCTCACGCCCGAAGCAGGCCGAACAGTACCGGCCGCCGGTCCAATCCCGCCACGGTGCTCTTCACCGAGTGTCGAGGTGGGCCGGCACGTTTACTTTGAACAAATTAGAGTGCTTAAAGCAGGCTGGTGTCCGCCTGAATACTGTGTGCATGGAATAATAGAATAGGACCTCGGTTCTATTTTGTTGGTTTTCGGAACCCGAGGTAATGATTAATAGGGACAGGCGGGGGCATTCGTATTGCGACGTTAGAGGTGAAATTCTTGGATCGTCGCAAGACGAACCTAAGCGAAAGCATTTGCCAAGTATGTTCTCGTTAATCAAGAACGAAAGTTAGAGGTTCGAAGGCGATCAGATACCGCCCTAGTTCTAACCATAAACGATGCCAGCCAGCGATCCGCCGAAGTTCCTCCGATGACTCGGCGGGCAGCTTCCGGGAAACCAAAGCTTTTGGGTTCCGGGGGAAGTATGGTTGCAAAGCTGAAACTTAAAGGAATTGACGGAAGGGCACCACCAGGAGTGGAGCCTGCGGCTTAATTTGACTCAACACGGGAAACCTCACCAGGCCCGGACACCGGAAGGATTGACAGATTGAGAGCTCTTTCTTGATTCGGTGGGTGGTGGTGCATGGCCGTTCTTAGTTGGTGGAGCGATTTGTCTGGTTAATTCCGATAACGAACGAGACTCTAGCCTGCTAACTAGGCGATTCCGGTACCCACAATAGTGTTACCGGCGATTCAATTTCTTCTTAGAGGGACAGGCGGCTCCTAGCCGCACGAGACTGAGCAATAACAGGTCTGTGATGCCCTTAGATGTCCTGGGCCGCACGCGCGCTACACTGAAGGAATCAGCGTGTCTTCCCTGGCCGACAGGCCCGGGTAACCCGTTGAACCTCCTTCGTGCTAGGGATTGGGGCTTGCAATTGTTCCCCATGAACGAGGAATTCCCAGTAAGCGCGAGTCATAAGCTCGCGTTGATTACGTCCCTGCCCTTTGTACACACCGCCCGTCGCTACTACCGATTGAATGATTTAGTGAGGTCTTCGGACTGGTGCGCGGCGATCGGCTTATACTGCCGGCCGCCGATGTTGCCGGAAAGATGACCAAACTTGATCATTTAGAGGAAGTAAAAGTCGTAACAAGGTTTCCGTAGGTGAACCTGCGGAAGGATCATTAAAGTATTTGCCCGCTAAACAGCGTCGGCGAAATACGTGACTATCGAACGCACACGCCGGCCGGAGAAGACGAAGAGAATAAGCGGGCGTCGAGGAGCGGGCGTACGCCTTCCTCGCCTCGTTCGCTATCTTCGTTTCCCGGCCAGCTCTGGGTCCGAGTGGGACCCAAACTACGGTTCGCCAAAATGGCCCGGTCGCCAAGCTGCCGCTTTTATTGCGGCGGCCGGTGCGGCAGGCCGGCGTTCCGTAACTTTGAACGCAATCGGCAGCTCGTCTGCTTCTAAGCACGCAAAACTCTCGGATCTGTCTCGCGCCGTAACAGGCGCCGAGAGAGAGAGAGAAAGAGAGAGAGAGAGAGAGAACAAGAAAACTGCTCTGGGTCCGAGTGGGACGGACCCGAACTACGGTTCGCCAAAATGGCCCGGTCGCCAAGCTGCCGCTTTTATTGCGGCGGCCGGTGCGGCAGGCCGGCGTTCCGTAACTTTGAACGCAATCGGCAGCTCGTCTGCTTCTAAGCACGCAAAACTCTCGGATCTGTCTCGCGCCGTAACAGGCGCCGAGAGAGAGAGAGAAAGAGAGAGAGAGAGAGAGAACAAGAAAACTGCTCTGGGTCCGAGTGGGACGGACCCGAACTACGGTTCGCCAAAATGGCCCGGTCGCCAAGCTGCCGCTTTTATTGCGGCGGCCGGTGCGGCAGGCCGGCGTTCCGTAACTTTGAACGCAATCGGCAGCTCGTCTGCTACTAGCACGCAAAACTCTCGGATCTGTCTCGCGCCGTAACAGGCGCCGAGAGAGAGAGAGGGAGAACAAGAAAACTGCTCTCGGTCCGAGTGGGACGGACCCGAACTACGGTTCGCCAAAATGGCCCGGTCGCCAAGCTGCCGCTTTTATTGCGGCGGCCGGTGCGGCAGGCCGGCGTTCCGTAACTTTGAACGCAATCGGCAGCTCGTCTGCTTCTAAGCACGCAAAACTCTCGGATCTGTCTCGCGCCGTAACAGGCGCCGAGAGAGAGAGAGAAAGAGAGAGAGAGAGAGAGCACAAGAAAACTGCTCTGGGTCCGAGTGGGACCCGAACTACGGTTCGCCAAAATGGCCCGGTCGCCAAGCTGCCGCTTTTATTGCGGCGGCCGGTGCGGCAGGCCGGCGTTCCGTAACTTTGAACGCAATCGGCAGCTCGTCTGCTACTAGCACGCAAAACTCTCGGATCTGTCTCGCGCCGTAACAGGCGCCGAGAGAGAGAGAGGGAGAACAAGAAAACTGCTCTGGGTCCGAGTGGGACGGACCCGAACTACGGTTCGCCAAAATGGCCCGGTCGCCAAGCTGCCGCTTTTATTGCGGCGGCCGGTGCGGCAGGCCGGCGTTCCGTAACTTTGAACGCAATCGGCAGCTCGTCTGCTTCTAAGCACGCAAAACTCTCGGATCTGTCTCGCGCCGTAACAGGCGCCGAGAGAGAGAGAGAAAGAGAGAGAGAGAGAGAGCACAAGAAAACTGCTCTGGGTCCGAGTGGGACCCGAACTACGGTTCGCCAAAATGGCCCGGTCGCCAAGCTGCCGCTTTTATTGCGGCGGCCGGTGCGGCAGGCCGGCGTTCCGTAACTTTGAACGCAATCGGCAGCTCGTCTGCTTCTAGCACGCAAAACTCTCGGATCTGTCTCGCGCCGTAACAGGCGCCGAGAGAGAGAGAGAGAGAGAGAGAGCACAAGAAAACTGCTCTGGGTCCGAGTGGGACCCGAACTACGGTTCGCCAAAATGGCCCGGTCGCCAAGCTGCCGCTTTTATTGCGGCGGCCGGTGCGGCAGGCCGGCGTTCCGTAACTTTGAACGCAATCGGCAGCTCGTCTGCTTCTAGCACGCAAAACTCTCGGATCTGTCTCGCGCCGTAACAGGCGCCGAGAGAGAGAAAGAGAACAAGAAAACTGATTACCCTGAACGGTGGATCACTTGGCTCGTGGGTCGATGAAGAACGCAGCAAACTGCGCGTTATAGTGTGAACTGCAGGACACATGAACATCGACGCTTCGAACGCACATTGCGGCCCTGGGATCCTGATCCAAGGGCCACGCCTGTCTGAGGGTCGGTAGCAAACGAACTACGGTTCGGTGAATCCTTGCTCGGCCAACGCACGTTGAGCGTGTGTTGGCCGTGCGAACCTGAGAGGCCCGCCCCGTTTCCGGCGTCGCCGTGCCTGCCTCAGCGGTAGCGTACGACGGCCTGGAGCAAACGGGGCGCCTCTTCAAATACTCACGGGCGCAAGCGGCAATACGGGTGTACCACCACGGTGCCCACACGAAAACCGCCACGACCGAGCGACGTGTTTAGAAAGAGGCTGCCCAATCTCTGTTCTTTGACGTCCTTTTACCCCCAATGAACGGCCGTTGGTCGCAGGAAGGCAAAAGCCAAGCGGCACAACGACGGCGAGTGTACGGGGAAACATGTAGAAGGAACTGAGTCAGAGAGTTCAATAGAGACGCTGGCACGCCCTTAATCTCGTCTGACTGCGGTCGATAATGGCGGTAATAAAGTTGGTCAACACTGTGGCTTGTTGCGCCCTAGCCGCCAAGCAGCTCGGCACGTTCAAAACGAGCGTGTAGAAGAATTTTCGAACGGCTAAAACACGGGAAAACCGGGTACGGGCCGATGTCCTGACGGCGATAAAAAGAATCGGCCTGACCGCCGACGCACGTAGGACATTCCCGTATTCGGCCTCGTGCCAGGCCCAGTACGGCTCGACGCCGCGTCATGTCACGCGGCGTCTGAAAATACGGCCGGAACGGCTTGGAAGCCGTCCTCGGCTGGCTCGGAATCGCCTCCGGCTCTCTTGCTAGAGCAGCTGCGTGGCGGACTCCGAGCCCCGCAGGACGGCGACATTCGTCTAACGACCTCAGATCAGGTGGGACCACCCGCTGAATTTAAGCATATTAATAAGCGGAGGAAAAGAAACTAACAAGGATTCCCCTAGTAGCTGCGAGCGAAAGGGGAAGAGCCCAGCACCGAATCCCGCGGGCCCTGCCCGCAGGGAAATGTGGTGTTCAGGAGGACCCGATTATCCCGGGCGCCGTCTGCGCGTTCAAGTCCATCTTGAATGGGGCCACTGCCCGTAGAGGGTGCCAGGCCCGTAGCGACCGCAGCCGAGCCCGGGTGGGGTCTCTCCTTAGAGTCGGGTTGCTTGAGAGTGCAGCCCTAAGTGGGTGGTAAACTCCATCTAAGGCTAAATATGACCACGAGACCGATAGCGAACAAGTACCGTGAGGGAAAGTTGAAAAGAACTTTGAAGAGAGAGTTCAAGAGTACGTGAAACCGTTCAGGGGTAAGCGGAAAAGACCCGAAAGTTCGAACGGGGAGATTCACGCTCTCACGTATCGTCAGCACTGCCGCCTGCCAGACTAACCACACGTTCGAACCGTTGGCGCTCCGGTGTCAGCGGGGAGAATGGACTGTTGGCTTGGATTACGGCGGTAAGAGGCGGCGGGGAGCCGCATTTCTCCTTCAGTAGGACGTCGCGACCCGTTGGGTAGCGGCCTACGGCCCCGGATGGAGACCGGCGGTCGCACTTGGCTTCGGCCCTGTGCGTTGCCGTCCGGACTCCGGGTGTCCCGGCCGAACGCCCGACGGTAAAGCATGCAGGTGTTGAACCGCCGTAAGGCGCCCTTGGCCGGTCGCAAGCGCGGTCGCGTCTCGGTGAGCTCGGACCACCTCGGTCCGACTCCCGTACCGATCCGCTGTTGGCGTGCCGTGTCGTCGGGCCGGTGTAAAACACCAGACAGCGACGCTTCAGCTTTGGGTACTTATCCGACCCGTCTTGAAACACGGACCAAGGAGTCTAACATGTGCGCAAGTCATTGGGTGAAAAACCTAAAGGCGAAATGAAATTGAAAGCTGTAGCTTTTTTCAACCTAGGGAGGATGAGCGCGTCCTGCCCACTAGGCGGCGCTCCGCACTCCCGGGGCGTCTCATTCTCATTGCGAGACGAGGCGCACCCAGAGCGTACACGTTGGGACCCGAAAGATGGTGAACTATGCCTGGCCAGGACGAAGTCAGGGGAAACCCTGATGGAGGTCCGTAGCGATTCTGACGTGCAAATCGATCGTCGGAGCTGGGTATAGGGGCGAAAGACTAATCGAACCATCTAGTAGCTGGTTCCCTCCGAAGTTTCCCTCAGGATAGCTGGTGCTCAGGGAACGAAGAATCTCATGCGGTAAAGCGAATGATTAGAGGCCTTGGGGCCGAAACGACCTCAACCTATTCTCAAACTTTAAATGGGTGAGATCTCCGGCATTCTTGGACATTGTTTAATGATGCCGGAGTCTCGGATCCAGAGTACCAAGTGGGCCAATTTTGGTAAGCAGAACTGGCGCTGTGGGATGAACCAAACGCCGAGTTAAGGCGCCCAAACGACGCTCATGGGAAACCATGAAAGGCGTTGGTTGCTTAAGACAGCAGGACGGTGGCCATGGAAGTCGGAATCCGCTAAGGAGTGTGTAACAACTCACCTGCCGAAGCAACTAGCCCTGAAAATGGATGGAGCTGTAGCGTCGTGCCTATACTCGGCCGTCAACGGCACAGGGGGCGGCACCCTCGCGGGTGCCGGGCCGTTATGCCTTGACGAGTAGGAGGGTCGCGGCGGTGTGCACAGAAGGGTCTGGGCGTGAGCCTGCCTGGAGCCACCGTCGGCGCAGATCTTGGTGGTAGTAGCAAATACTCCAGCGAGGACCTGGAGGACTGACGTGGAGAAGGGTTTCTTGTGAACTGCTGTTGCACAAGAGTCAGTCGATCCTAAGCCCTAGGAGAAATCCTATGTCGATGGGAAGCCGTTGAAAATAGAAGACGCGGTGCGCTTTAACTAGCGTAGTACGCTCTTGTATTGGAAGGCGACCCACGGGGCGAAAGGGAATCCGGTTCCTATTCCGGAACCCGGCTGCGGAACCGTTCATAAGCGGGCCCTCATCCGAGAGCTCGACGGGGCAACCCGAAGAGACCCGGAGACGCCGGCGGGAGGTCCGGAGAGAGTTTTCTTTTCTCTATAAGCGTTCGAGTTCCCTGGAAGCCTATAGCAGGGAGATAGGGTTTGGAACGCGAAGAGCACCGCAGTTGCGGCGGTGTCCGGATCTTCCCCTCGGACCTTGAAAATCCGGGAGAGGGCTACGCGGAATGTCCGCGCCGGATCGTACCCATATCCGCAGCAGGTCTCCAAGGTTAAGAGCCTCTAGTCGATAGAATAATGTAGGTAAGGGAAGTCGGCAAACTTGATCCGTAACTTCGGAAAAAGGATTGGCTCTGAGGATCGGGGCGTGTCGGGCTTGGTCGGGAAGCGGGTTTGTGCCAACGTGCCGGGCCTGGGCGAAGTGAACGGGGTTCGCCCCGGAATCTGAGCTCGGTCCCGTGCCTTGGCCTCCCGCGGATCTTCCTTGCTGCGAGGTGTTGGCTGTCTGTCGCGGGTAAACCACCTCACGGTGGCCCCGAAGGACGGGCCTCCTACCTCTTCGGCCGCCATTCAACGATCAACTCAGAACTGGCACGGACCGGGGGAATCCGACTGTCTAATTAAAACAAAGCATTGCGATGGCCCCAGAGGGTGCTGACGCAATGTGATTTCTGCCCAGTGCTCTGAATGTCAACGTGAAGAAATTCAAGCAAGCGCGGGTAAACGGCGGGAGTAACTATGACTCTCTTAAGGGGGCCCGCCTCCTTCAGAGCGTGATAGTCGCTTCTACCTTATGCCCCTTCGCACGGTTCTTCGCCGTTGTGAAGCAAAGAGTTCGATGGTCAGGTTGGGCCTTTGATGGGATATTGCCTCCCAATGATGGCGGGGACGTGAAACCTTCCCTAGGCCTGTCGCTGGAAAGTCGAACTCATGTCCCTACTCTGAGGGTCTGGCCCTTAGGCAAGGCTACCCTGGCGTAGATAAAGGTCCATTAGAACGATGCCTGGACCGAACTAATCAGAGGGGGTTCCATCCGCTTCGGCGGAGAAGTGGGCCTTGGGCCTTACTAGCCCTCGGTCTATACCATCTAGTAGCGGAATGTATAGATGAAGCCTCGGCCGCGGTTGCGCATGGTCCCGCGCGCCGTGTGAACACTCAGGGGACTATTGATTTGGACTTGGCCTCCACTCGGACCTTGAATGTTCAAATTCCCTTTTCAGTAACCGATTGCCCTGTTTGTTTCCAGGGGCGAAAAGGGAATTACAAGGCGCTCAGTCTGCCAGATTACATCAGGCACTTGAAAGACAGGCATGCTGCTTTTGACCTCATATTTGAGTGTTCACTCTGCCAAAAGCAATTTAACAAAAAGCATGCGGCTGAGTGTCATGTACCAAAGTGCCCCGGCCCTCAGAACAGCGAGGGTCTGGAGGTACTATGCACTTTGTGCAACATGAGATTTGCGACTAGACGGGGCCTTTCGTTGCATGAAAGACATCGCCATCCTGAAGTCAGAAACGCCAAAAGACAAACTCCTGCTCAGGCCACCAACACGGCCAACTTGAACGCAAGAGCCGCGTCCGGTATCTTCACTGCGGAGGAGATTACCGCGATGCACCACATGGAGCGGGAGTTCAAAGGCGACCACTACATCGCCGCCAGGATGGCACAACGTTTAGGCTCCAAAACGGCCAAACAGGTCAACGATAAGCGCCGGTTGCCTTCTTACATCAAGGCACGGGATCAGTTCCTTGCTTCGGTAAGGAGCTCGATCTCACCCGCCGCCAGAGGACCACCCATGCGTCGAGCACAGTCGCCTCGTACGCCAACATCAGTGGGTGTATCCCCAAGGTTTGACCTTCCCCCAACGGAGGTGGTGCATACTCCAGAGGGGGACTTGAACGCACGTGCCGGACCCTCCCAAGGGACCGGGGATGTACACGCTAGTGGCGGGTCTCCGCAAGGCCCAACCGCTTCAGCCTGTGAGGTGGACGAGGGGACGAGGTTAGGTGACGGAGATGGCCCTGTCACCTCTGTTACACACGAACCAACCGAACCCCCTTTGTCTGAGTCAGAACCTCAAACCCAGCCACTCTTGGACATGGAAGGGTGGCGTGTAGGGCTTCTGGCACAGTTGAGGGACTGGGACACCTCAACTGGCCCTACGGGTGCCCGAGGGGTGTTGCGTCAGATGCGAGATGCCAGCCGACTCCAGACCATCAATCAGGAGATCGTGGATACAATCTATGGTTCTCTGACGGACTTCTTGAATGCCACCAAGAAGTCGAGCACCCCCGGACAGGCGGCGCCTCTTCCTCGGCCTCAAACAAGGCGAGCGAAGAAGCGTGCAAATAAGCGGTACAAGTACTCTAGAACGCAAGACCTCTTCAAGAACGCGCCCAGCGTTCTTGCTAAGCATGTTCGCTTGGGGACGGATTGTGCTACGTCCGAACCCCATGAGCTAGCCCGTGATGATATCAAACATCTGTACAGCGCCCTGTGGGGAACTAGGGCGCCCACGAGGCTAGGAGATCCTGTCGAGGGGCCTCCGGTTGGGTTGGAAGCTTTTCCACCAATCGAAGCCGTAGATGTCAAGATGCGGCTTGACAGGACCAAGAGGACCACAGCTGGAGGACCGGACAAGATCAGGAAGGCGGCTCTGTCTGGTCGAGTCCAACTCCAGCTAATGACTGGGCTCTTCAATATTGTGTTGGCCTCCGGTTGTCTGCCGACCGAATGGAGGATGAACAGGACCACCCTCATACCAAAAGAGGGAAAAGACCCTTCCCAAGTAATAAATTACCGGCCGATCACGATTGGTTCCCTCCTCAGTCGCCTCTTCTGGGGAGTCGTCGATCAAAGGCTGAGAGCGGTGGTCAGACAGAACCCTAGGCAGAAGGGATTTGTAGCGGAGGCAGGTTGCTTCGCTAATATACAACTATTTGACCAGCTAACCCGGCTGATGAAAACCGAAGCTGGGGGTGTGGGTATCGTGTTGGACGTGTCAAAAGCGTTCGATACGGTCCCACACATTGCAATAGAACATGCGCTTCGACGAAAGGGGATTCCCACCCCCTTAGTCGACTTGGTCATGGAGAGCTATCGGGCCCTTTACACCCGTATAGCTCATCCTAACGGCGAAATAGAGGTAAAGCTCCAGCGGGGCGTTAAGCAAGGGGATCCTCTATCGCCCCTGCTTTTCAATTTAGTATTAGAACCGCTGCTTGAACGGCTGGAAAGCATGCCGGGATTTAAAATAAATGAGAACAGCAACATCTCATGTCTAGCTTTCGCCGACGACTTAGTCCTAATAGCGTCGGACGCCTCGAAAGCCCAAGATCTTCTAGATGCCACCGTGGACTATTTTGGCGACCACGGCATGAATCTCTCGACGTCAAAGAGCCTGTCATTTCAAATAGTCAGGACGAGAGATTCTTGGTATCTGGAAGACCCCGGCATGGAAAGGCTAGGGGATAGAATCCGCTCAGCCACGGCGGAGGACAGCTTCGTTTATCTTGGGGCGAAGTATTCCCTCTGGAAGGGCATTGACATTAGAGAGTTGCAGACCCAGCTCACCAGGGTACTGCAGAGGGTCGAACGCCTCGCCCTCAAGCCCCTCCAGAAGGTAGAATTACTACAAAAATATATTCTACCAGGATACCTTCACCAGCTGGTTACGGCCTTGCCAGCTATAACTCGGTTAAGACAGCTGGACCGAGAAGTGAGGGGATCCATAAAACGCTTAATGCACCTCCCGCAAAGTATTTGTGATGGTGTCCTGTACTGCGGGAGGGGAGACGGAGGGCTAGGTTTCCCAAGACTCGAACACCTAGTCCCTCGAGTGGCTCTTAAGCTGGGGCTCCGGTTTCAGAACTCGCCGGACCCAGCCATAGTAGCTCTGTCGGGATGCGCCAGTACTACTGCAAGTCTCCGTAAACTGGCGCAGGCTGTAAGACTTTCGTACCCTTACACCGAACGCGATTTGCGGCTGCTCCAAAATCGCCTTCGGAAGACAGAGCTAGATCTGTGGAAGGGGCTCTCAGCTCAGGGCAAGGCTGTACCGTCCCTCGCCGGCGACAGGGTGGGGAACGCATTTTTGCTTGAACCGTCCCTGTTGAAGCCTTGCAGGTTTATAACCGCCCTGCAGCTGCGTACCAACACAGCTGGTAATAAAACCACGCTGAATCGGGTCCGTCCACAGGTGGATGTGCTATGCCGCAAATGTCGGCTCAGGATGGAAACACTGGGCCACATTCTGGGGGAGTGTACACACACGAAGCCAGCGCGCATCCACAGACACAACGAGATCGTTGATCTCGTTGCTTTGAACGCCGCGAGGGCTGAGGATGTAGTCATAACTAAGGAACCGCAGCTCTCCCTGGTGGGGAAGG
>JBAIZL010000298.1:0-7500 GCA_036971475.1 Prosapia bicincta | reverse complement strand
CGTACACACTGGACGCCCGTGATGCGTATGGTGGGTTCTACTCCCACCGTGGCTATATATAATAATAATAATAATAAAAATAATAATAATAACACACACATCAAGTGCGAACTGCCGGAGCCAGAATGACGCCGATGCCGCCAGATGAGAGATGCGGTCACAGCCGTCGCGTTCAACCGGTTCTCTAAAGGAGGCCGTTTGTAACGCGGTCGGCGCAAACCTCACCCTCGGCCATTCAGTGTCCGACCCACAGCGTAGCCGCGGGCACGCCACGCGACGGCGATTTTTCGCCGTCAACCGGCGTCAAGCTCTACCATGCGGCACTATTGCATTCAAACACGGCCGCCGTTGTTGCGTCTTTAAAAGGGCGCTCACGGTAGGCCGTACAAACGGAGAACGCTTCGCCCTCCCGGGTGTCAGCGCTATTATAACAATGAGTAAACATCGATTGCGAACCCTTCAGCCAACTCTCTAGCGGAGTTTGGCCGGGTATGCGAAAAGTCGTTGTGTGTGATGAAAACCGGCAGAAGGCGCGGCAACAGGGTCCTGTAGCCCGCTTATGTTGTTTTCTATTTTGGTTCTCGCTCGCCGTTCGTCGGCAAGGGCTCCTGCCAAGCGCTGGGGCCAGCCTACTTCGTGCGAGCGGGGGCAATTGAACGAAAGTTTTTCCGCTTCCGCAGGATCCATCCGCCCGCCAAACGGTCGTGGCGGGTGGCGCCAGCGTAGAGGTCGGAGAAACAAACGGTCCCGTTATGCGGGACCTGGGCAGCTGTCTCCGTTTACGGACGTCGAGTCGGCTGCTCCCTGGTTGATCCTGCCAGTAGTCATATGCTTGTCTCAAAGATTAAGCCATGCAAGTCTCAGTACGAGCCGAATTAAGGTGAAACCGCAAAAGGCTCATTAAATCAGTTATGGTTCCTTAGATCGTACAATCCATTACTTGGATAACTGTGGTAATTCTAGAGCTAATACATGCAAACAGAGTCCCGACCAGAGATGGAAGGGACGCTTTTATTAGATCAAAACCAATCGGTGCCCGGTCCGCCGGGCCCGTTAACCTTGGTGACTCTGAATAACTTTCAGCTGATCGCACGGTCCTTGTACCGGCGACGCATCTTTCAAATGTCTGACTTATCAACTGTCGATGGTAGATTCTGCGCCTACCATGGTTGTAACGGGTAACGGGGAATCAGGGTTCGATTCCGGAGAGGGAGCCTGAGAAACGGCTACCACATCCAAGGAAGGCAGCAGGCGCGCAAATTACCCACTCCCGGCACGGGGAGGTAGTGACGAAAAATAACGATACGGGACTCATCCGAGGCCCCGTAATCGGAATGAGTACACTTTAAATCCTTTAACGAGTACCAATTGGAGGGCAAGTCTGGTGCCAGCAGCCGCGGTAATTCCAGCTCCAATAGCGTATATTAAAGTTGTTGCGGTTAAAAAGCTCGTAGTTGGACCTGTGTTCCACGCTGTCGGTTCGCCGCCCGTCGGTGTCAACTGGCATGTCCTGTGGAACGTCCTGCCGGTGGCGGTCCGGGCTTTCGGCTTGCGTAAGGGCTCACGCCCGAAGCAGGCCGAACAGTACCGGCCGCCGGTCCAATCCCGCCACGGTGCTCTTCACCGAGTGTCGAGGTGGGCCGGCACGTTTACTTTGAACAAATTAGAGTGCTTAAAGCAGGCTGGTGTCCGCCTGAATACTGTGTGCATGGAATAATAGAATAGGACCTCGGTTCTATTTTGTTGGTTTTCGGAACCCGAGGTAATGATTAATAGGGACAGGCGGGGGCATTCGTATTGCGACGTTAGAGGTGAAATTCTTGGATCGTCGCAAGACGAACCTAAGCGAAAGCATTTGCCAAGTATGTTCTCGTTAATCAAGAACGAAAGTTAGAGGTTCGAAGGCGATCAGATACCGCCCTAGTTCTAACCATAAACGATGCCAGCCAGCGATCCGCCGAAGTTCCTCCGATGACTCGGCGGGCAGCTTCCGGGAAACCAAAGCTTTTGGGTTCCGGGGGAAGTATGGTTGCAAAGCTGAAACTTAAAGGAATTGACGGAAGGGCACCACCAGGAGTGGAGCCTGCGGCTTAATTTGACTCAACACGGGAAACCTCACCAGGCCCGGACACCGGAAGGATTGACAGATTGAGAGCTCTTTCTTGATTCGGTGGGTGGTGGTGCATGGCCGTTCTTAGTTGGTGGAGCGATTTGTCTGGTTAATTCCGATAACGAACGAGACTCTAGCCTGCTAACTAGGCGATTCCGGTACCCACAATAGTGTTACCGGCGATTCAATTTCTTCTTAGAGGGACAGGCGGCTCCTAGCCGCACGAGACTGAGCAATAACAGGTCTGTGATGCCCTTAGATGTCCTGGGCCGCACGCGCGCTACACTGAAGGAATCAGCGTGTCTTCCCTGGCCGACAGGCCCGGGTAACCCGTTGAACCTCCTTCGTGCTAGGGATTGGGGCTTGCAATTGTTCCCCATGAACGAGGAATTCCCAGTAAGCGCGAGTCATAAGCTCGCGTTGATTACGTCCCTGCCCTTTGTACACACCGCCCGTCGCTACTACCGATTGAATGATTTAGTGAGGTCTTCGGACTGGTGCGCGGCGATCGGCTTATACTGCCGGCCGCCGATGTTGCCGGAAAGATGACCAAACTTGATCATTTAGAGGAAGTAAAAGTCGTAACAAGGTTTCCGTAGGTGAACCTGCGGAAGGATCATTAAAGTATTTGCCCGCTAAACAGCGTCGGCGAAATACGTGACTATCGAACGCACACGCCGGCCGGAGAAGACGAAGAGAATAAGCGGGCGTCGAGGAGCGGGCGTACGCCTTCCTCGCCTCGTTCGCTATCTTCGTTTCCCGGCCAGCTCTGGGTCCGAGTGGGACCCAAACTACGGTTCGCCAAAATGGCCCGGTCGCCAAGCTGCCGCTTTTATTGCGGCGGCCGGTGCGGCAGGCCGGCGTTCCGTAACTTTGAACGCAATCGGCAGCTCGTCTGCTTCTAAGCACGCAAAACTCTCGGATCTGTCTCGCGCCGTAACAGGCGCCGAGAGAGAGAGAGAAAGAGAGAGAGAGAGAGAGAACAAGAAAACTGCTCTGGGTCCGAGTGGGACGGACCCGAACTACGGTTCGCCAAAATGGCCCGGTCGCCAAGCTGCCGCTTTTATTGCGGCGGCCGGTGCGGCAGGCCGGCGTTCCGTAACTTTGAACGCAATCGGCAGCTCGTCTGCTTCTAAGCACGCAAAACTCTCGGATCTGTCTCGCGCCGTAACAGGCGCCGAGAGAGAGAGAGAAAGAGAGAGAGAGAGAGAGAACAAGAAAACTGCTCTGGGTCCGAGTGGGACGGACCCGAACTACGGTTCGCCAAAATGGCCCGGTCGCCAAGCTGCCGCTTTTATTGCGGCGGCCGGTGCGGCAGGCCGGCGTTCCGTAACTTTGAACGCAATCGGCAGCTCGTCTGCTACTAGCACGCAAAACTCTCGGATCTGTCTCGCGCCGTAACAGGCGCCGAGAGAGAGAGAGGGAGAACAAGAAAACTGCTCTCGGTCCGAGTGGGACGGACCCGAACTACGGTTCGCCAAAATGGCCCGGTCGCCAAGCTGCCGCTTTTATTGCGGCGGCCGGTGCGGCAGGCCGGCGTTCCGTAACTTTGAACGCAATCGGCAGCTCGTCTGCTTCTAAGCACGCAAAACTCTCGGATCTGTCTCGCGCCGTAACAGGCGCCGAGAGAGAGAGAGAAAGAGAGAGAGAGAGAGAGCACAAGAAAACTGCTCTGGGTCCGAGTGGGACCCGAACTACGGTTCGCCAAAATGGCCCGGTCGCCAAGCTGCCGCTTTTATTGCGGCGGCCGGTGCGGCAGGCCGGCGTTCCGTAACTTTGAACGCAATCGGCAGCTCGTCTGCTACTAGCACGCAAAACTCTCGGATCTGTCTCGCGCCGTAACAGGCGCCGAGAGAGAGAGAGGGAGAACAAGAAAACTGCTCTGGGTCCGAGTGGGACGGACCCGAACTACGGTTCGCCAAAATGGCCCGGTCGCCAAGCTGCCGCTTTTATTGCGGCGGCCGGTGCGGCAGGCCGGCGTTCCGTAACTTTGAACGCAATCGGCAGCTCGTCTGCTTCTAAGCACGCAAAACTCTCGGATCTGTCTCGCGCCGTAACAGGCGCCGAGAGAGAGAGAGAAAGAGAGAGAGAGAGAGAGCACAAGAAAACTGCTCTGGGTCCGAGTGGGACCCGAACTACGGTTCGCCAAAATGGCCCGGTCGCCAAGCTGCCGCTTTTATTGCGGCGGCCGGTGCGGCAGGCCGGCGTTCCGTAACTTTGAACGCAATCGGCAGCTCGTCTGCTTCTAGCACGCAAAACTCTCGGATCTGTCTCGCGCCGTAACAGGCGCCGAGAGAGAGAGAGAGAGAGAGAGAGCACAAGAAAACTGCTCTGGGTCCGAGTGGGACCCGAACTACGGTTCGCCAAAATGGCCCGGTCGCCAAGCTGCCGCTTTTATTGCGGCGGCCGGTGCGGCAGGCCGGCGTTCCGTAACTTTGAACGCAATCGGCAGCTCGTCTGCTTCTAGCACGCAAAACTCTCGGATCTGTCTCGCGCCGTAACAGGCGCCGAGAGAGAGAAAGAGAACAAGAAAACTGATTACCCTGAACGGTGGATCACTTGGCTCGTGGGTCGATGAAGAACGCAGCAAACTGCGCGTTATAGTGTGAACTGCAGGACACATGAACATCGACGCTTCGAACGCACATTGCGGCCCTGGGATCCTGATCCAAGGGCCACGCCTGTCTGAGGGTCGGTAGCAAACGAACTACGGTTCGGTGAATCCTTGCTCGGCCAACGCACGTTGAGCGTGTGTTGGCCGTGCGAACCTGAGAGGCCCGCCCCGTTTCCGGCGTCGCCGTGCCTGCCTCAGCGGTAGCGTACGACGGCCTGGAGCAAACGGGGCGCCTCTTCAAATACTCACGGGCGCAAGCGGCAATACGGGTGTACCACCACGGTGCCCACACGAAAACCGCCACGACCGAGCGACGTGTTTAGAAAGAGGCTGCCCAATCTCTGTTCTTTGACGTCCTTTTACCCCCAATGAACGGCCGTTGGTCGCAGGAAGGCAAAAGCCAAGCGGCACAACGACGGCGAGTGTACGGGGAAACATGTAGAAGGAACTGAGTCAGAGAGTTCAATAGAGACGCTGGCACGCCCTTAATCTCGTCTGACTGCGGTCGATAATGGCGGTAATAAAGTTGGTCAACACTGTGGCTTGTTGCGCCCTAGCCGCCAAGCAGCTCGGCACGTTCAAAACGAGCGTGTAGAAGAATTTTCGAACGGCTAAAACACGGGAAAACCGGGTACGGGCCGATGTCCTGACGGCGATAAAAAGAATCGGCCTGACCGCCGACGCACGTAGGACATTCCCGTATTCGGCCTCGTGCCAGGCCCAGTACGGCTCGACGCCGCGTCATGTCACGCGGCGTCTGAAAATACGGCCGGAACGGCTTGGAAGCCGTCCTCGGCTGGCTCGGAATCGCCTCCGGCTCTCTTGCTAGAGCAGCTGCGTGGCGGACTCCGAGCCCCGCAGGACGGCGACATTCGTCTAACGACCTCAGATCAGGTGGGACCACCCGCTGAATTTAAGCATATTAATAAGCGGAGGAAAAGAAACTAACAAGGATTCCCCTAGTAGCTGCGAGCGAAAGGGGAAGAGCCCAGCACCGAATCCCGCGGGCCCTGCCCGCAGGGAAATGTGGTGTTCAGGAGGACCCGATTATCCCGGGCGCCGTCTGCGCGTTCAAGTCCATCTTGAATGGGGCCACTGCCCGTAGAGGGTGCCAGGCCCGTAGCGACCGCAGCCGAGCCCGGGTGGGGTCTCTCCTTAGAGTCGGGTTGCTTGAGAGTGCAGCCCTAAGTGGGTGGTAAACTCCATCTAAGGCTAAATATGACCACGAGACCGATAGCGAACAAGTACCGTGAGGGAAAGTTGAAAAGAACTTTGAAGAGAGAGTTCAAGAGTACGTGAAACCGTTCAGGGGTAAGCGGAAAAGACCCGAAAGTTCGAACGGGGAGATTCACGCTCTCACGTATCGTCAGCACTGCCGCCTGCCAGACTAACCACACGTTCGAACCGTTGGCGCTCCGGTGTCAGCGGGGAGAATGGACTGTTGGCTTGGATTACGGCGGTAAGAGGCGGCGGGGAGCCGCATTTCTCCTTCAGTAGGACGTCGCGACCCGTTGGGTAGCGGCCTACGGCCCCGGATGGAGACCGGCGGTCGCACTTGGCTTCGGCCCTGTGCGTTGCCGTCCGGACTCCGGGTGTCCCGGCCGAACGCCCGACGGTAAAGCATGCAGGTGTTGAACCGCCGTAAGGCGCCCTTGGCCGGTCGCAAGCGCGGTCGCGTCTCGGTGAGCTCGGACCACCTCGGTCCGACTCCCGTACCGATCCGCTGTTGGCGTGCCGTGTCGTCGGGCCGGTGTAAAACACCAGACAGCGACGCTTCAGCTTTGGGTACTTATCCGACCCGTCTTGAAACACGGACCAAGGAGTCTAACATGTGCGCAAGTCATTGGGTGAAAAACCTAAAGGCGAAATGAAATTGAAAGCTGTAGCTTTTTTCAACCTAGGGAGGATGAGCGCGTCCTGCCCACTAGGCGGCGCTCCGCACTCCCGGGGCGTCTCATTCTCATTGCGAGACGAGGCGCACCCAGAGCGTACACGTTGGGACCCGAAAGATGGTGAACTATGCCTGGCCAGGACGAAGTCAGGGGAAACCCTGATGGAGGTCCGTAGCGATTCTGACGTGCAAATCGATCGTCGGAGCTGGGTATAGGGGCGAAAGACTAATCGAACCATCTAGTAGCTGGTTCCCTCCGAAGTTTCCCTCAGGATAGCTGGTGCTCAGGGAACGAAGAATCTCATGCGGTAAAGCGAATGATTAGAGGCCTTGGGGCCGAAACGACCTCAACCTATTCTCAAACTTTAAATGGGTGAGATCTCCGGCATTCTTGGACATTGTTTAATGATGCCGGAGTCTCGGATCCAGAGTACCAAGTGGGCCAATTTTGGTAAGCAGAACTGGCGCTGTGGGATGAACCAAACGCCGAGTTAAGGCGCCCAAACGACGCTCATGGGAAACCATGAAAGGCGTTGGTTGCTTAAGACAGCAGGACGGTGGCCATGGAAGTCGGAATCCGCTAAGGAGTGTGTAACAACTCACCTGCCGAAGCAACTAGCCCTGAAAATGGATGGAGCTGTAGCGTCGTGCCTATACTCGGCCGTCAACGGCACAGGGGGCGGCACCCTCGCGGGTGCCGGGCCGTTATGCCTTGACGAGTAGGAGGGTCGCGGCGGTGTGCACAGAAGGGTCTGGGCGTGAGCCTGCCTGGAGCCACCGTCGGCGCAGATCTTGGTGGTAGTAGCAAATACTCCAGCGAGGACCTGGAGGACTGACGTGGAGAAGGGTTTCTTGTGAACTGCTGTTGCACAAGAGTCAGTCGAT
>JBAIZL010000297.1:30000-32500 GCA_036971475.1 Prosapia bicincta | reverse complement strand
TTACCACAGTTATCCAAGTAATGGATTGTACGATCTAAGGAACCATAACTGATTTAATGAGCCTTTTGCGGTTTCACCTTAATTCGGCTCGTACTGAGACTTGCATGGCTTAATCTTTGAGACAAGCATATGACTACTGGCAGGATCAACCAGGGAGCAGCCGACTCGACGTCCGTAAACGGAGACAGCTGCCCAGGTCCCGCATAACGGGACCGTTTGTTTCTCCGACCTCTACGCTGGCGCCACCCGCCACGACCGTTTGGCGGGCGGATGGATCCTGCGGAAGCGGAAAAACTTTCGTTCAATTGCCCCCGCTCGCACGAAGTAGGCTGGCCCCAGCGCTTGGCAGGAGCCCTTGCCGACGAACGGCGAGCGAGAACCAAAATAGAAAACAACATAAGCGGGCTACAGGACCCTGTTGCCGCGCCTTCTGCCGGTTTTCATCACACACAACGACTTTTCGCATACCCGGCCAAACTCCGCTAGAGAGTTGGCTGAAGGGTTCGCAATCGATGTTTACTCATTGTTATAATAGCGCTGACACCCGGAGGGCGAAGCGTTCTCCGTTTGTACGGCCTACCGTGAGCGCCCTTTTAAAGACGCAACAACGGCGGCCGTGTTTGAATGCAATAGTGCCGCATGGTAGAGCTTGACGCCGGTTGACGGCGAAAAATCGCCGTCGCGTGGCGTGCCCGCGGCTACGCTGTGGGTCGGACACTGAATGGCCGAGGGTGAGGTTTGCGCCGACCGCGTTACAAACGGCCTCCTTTAGAGAACCGGTTGAACGCGACGGCTGTGACCGCATCTCTCATCTGGCGGCATCGGCGTCATTCTGGCTCCGGCAGTTCGCACTTGATGTGTGTGTTATTATTATTATTTTTATTATTATTATTATATATAGCCACGGTGGGAGTAGAACCCACCATACGCATCACGGGCGTCCAGTGTGTACGCCTTCGTGATAATAATAAATGCAGGTGCACAGTCGACGCTGGCGTCGGTCAGGACTATAGCGCGGCGGCTGCGGATCACCATTCGCTACCCGCCCGTGGAGGCTGGCAATCGAACGGAAGAAGATCCACTGGTTGCCTAAACAACCACCGCCCACGGCACATGAGATCCCGTACTTGCACGGGGACCGCTCGCTCTCCTGCATGGAGAGAGGCGATAACCCCGCACTTTCCCGCCCCGCCGAATTCACGGGGGACGTGATCGCATATTGGCGTGCCGCACGACCAACCCGCACTATTATTGCGCAAGTGGCACACACACTTTATAGATTTCTGCCATGTATTTTGCGAACTCACCGCAAGCCAAAAATAACAGGCCGCAGACGTTCGTGCTGTTCTCGGCTTCAAACAGATTCTGCCGGTGCGCTATAACCAATTGCCCGAGCGATTGTGTCGACCCATCGGACTGCCCATTTCCCGGCCAGTACCGTCGTATTACGACGTACATGTGCCGGCAAGGCCGTCGCCGTCGGTCAACAAACCGCCCACAGCACTTGCAATGGTTTCGCCACACCAGCCTATCGAGCCGGTACGGTCCCTCAAAGATAGCAGCGCAAACGCTTGTAAGTGGGCTGTCTGAAAAAGCTACTCCTGACCGTGATCATCGGTTATGGTTTATGGCTTTTATCAGCTTATAAACGCTCGCTGCTGTTAACCGTCGCCTGTAAACATCGCTCGGTGGTCATCATCGCCCATTGGTGATCACAGCCGACCGGTGACGATCGCCATTTTTGAGTTAATCGGACTTTTGTGGTGATCATCGCCGACCCGTGATCATCGCCGACCCGTGATCATCGCTTGTCTTTGGTGATCATCGGTGACCCGTGATCATCGCTTGTCTTTGGTGATCATCGCCGACCCGTGATCATCGCCGACCGGTGATCATCGCTTGTCTTTGGTGATCATCGGTTATGGTTTATGGCTTTTATCAGCTTATAAACGCTCGCTGCTGTTAACCGTCGCCTGTAAACATCGCTCGGTGGTCATCATCGCCCATTGGTGATCACAGCCGACCGGTGACGATCGCCATTTTTGAGTTAATCGGACTTTTGTGGTGATCATCGCCGACCCGTGATCATCGCCGACCCGTGATCATCGCTTGTCTTTGGTGATCATCGGTGACCCGTGATCATCGCTTGTCTTTGGTGATCATCGCCGACCCGTGATCATCGCCGACCGGTGATCATCGCTTGTCTTTTGTGATCATCGGTGACCCGTGATCATCGCTTGTCTTTGGTGATCATCGCCGACCCGTGATCATCGCCGACCGGTGATCATCGCTTGTCTTTGGTGATCATCGGTGACCCGTGATCATCGCTTGTCTTTGGTGATCATCGCCGACCCGTGATCATCGCCGACCGGTGATCATCGCTTGTCTTTGGTGATCATCGCCGACCCGTGATCATCGCTCGTCTTTGGTGATCATCGCTTGTCTTTGGTGATCATCGCCGACCGGTGATCATCGCTTGTCTTTGGTGATCATCGCCGAC
>JBAIZL010000297.1:20000-25000 GCA_036971475.1 Prosapia bicincta | reverse complement strand
CGCGCAGACGGCGCCCGGGATAATCGGGTCCTCCTGAACACCACATTTCCCTGCGGGCAGGGCCCGCGGGATTCGGTGCTGGGCTCTTCCCCTTTCGCTCGCAGCTACTAGGGGAATCCTTGTTAGTTTCTTTTCCTCCGCTTATTAATATGCTTAAATTCAGCGGGTGGTCCCACCTGATCTGAGGTCGTTAGACGAATGTCGCCGTCCTGCGGGGCTCGGAGTCCGCCACGCAGCTGCTCTAGCAAGAGAGCCGGAGGCGATTCCGAGCCAGCCGAGGACGGCTTCCAAGCCGTTCCGGCCGTATTTTCAGACGCCGCGTGACATGACGCGGCGTCGAGCCGTACTGGGCCTGGCACGAGGCCGAATACGGGAATGTCCTACGTGCGTCGGCGGTCAGGCCGATTCTTTTTATCGCCGTCAGGACATCGGCCCGTACCCGGTTTTCCCGTGTTTTAGCCGTTCGAAAATTCTTCTACACGCTCGTTTTGAACGTGCCGAGCTGCTTGGCGGCTAGGGCGCAACAAGCCACAGTGTTGACCAACTTTATTACCGCCATTATCGACCGCAGTCAGACGAGATTAAGGGCGTGCCAGCGTCTCTATTGAACTCTCTGACTCAGTTCCTTCTACATGTTTCCCCGTACACTCGCCGTCGTTGTGCCGCTTGGCTTTTGCCTTCCTGCGACCAACGGCCGTTCATTGGGGGTAAAAGGACGTCAAAGAACAGAGATTGGGCAGCCTCTTTCTAAACACGTCGCTCGGTCGTGGCGGTTTTCGTGTGGGCACCGTGGTGGTACACCCGTATTGCCGCTTGCGCCCGTGAGTATTTGAAGAGGCGCCCCGTTTGCTCCAGGCCGTCGTACGCTACCGCTGAGGCAGGCACGGCGACGCCGGAAACGGGGCGGGCCTCTCAGGTTCGCACGGCCAACACACGCTCAACGTGCGTTGGCCGAGCAAGGATTCACCGAACCGTAGTTCGTTTGCTACCGACCCTCAGACAGGCGTGGCCCTTGGATCAGGATCCCAGGGCCGCAATGTGCGTTCGAAGCGTCGATGTTCATGTGTCCTGCAGTTCACACTATAACGCGCAGTTTGCTGCGTTCTTCATCGACCCACGAGCCAAGTGATCCACCGTTCAGGGTAATCAGTTTTCTTGTTCTCTTTCTCTCTCTCGGCGCCTGTTACGGCGCGAGACAGATCCGAGAGTTTTGCGTGCTAGAAGCAGACGAGCTGCCGATTGCGTTCAAAGTTACGGAACGCCGGCCTGCCGCACCGGCCGCCGCTATAAAAGCGGCAGCTTGGCGACCGGGCCATTTTGGCGAACCGTAGTTCGGGTCCCACTCGGACCCAGAGCAGTTTTCTTGTGCTCTCTCTCTCTCTCTCTCTCTCTCGGCGCCTGTTACGGCGCGAGACAGATCCGAGAGTTTTGCGTGCTAGAAGCAGACGAGCTGCCGATTGCGTTCAAAGTTACGGAACGCCGGCCTGCCGCACCGGCCGCCGCTATAAAAGCGGCAGCTTGGCGACCGGGCCATTTTGGCGAACCGTAGTTCGGGTCCGTCCCACTCGGACCCAGAGCAGTTTTCTTGTTCTCCCTCTCTCTCTCTCGGCGCCTGTTACGGCGCGAGACAGATCCGAGAGTTTTGCGTGCTAGTAGCAGACGAGCTGCCGATTGCGTTCAAAGTTACGGAACGCCGGCCTGCCGCACCGGCCGCCGCAATAAAAGCGGCAGCTTGGCGACCGGGCCATTTTGGCGAACCGTAGTTCGGGTCCGTCCCACTCGGACCCAGAGCAGTTTTCTTGTTCTCTCTCTCTCTCTCTCTTTCTCTCTCTCTCTCGGCGCCTGTTACGGCGCGAGACAGATCCGAGAGTTTTGCGTGCTTAGAAGCAGACGAGCTGCCGATTGCGTTCAAAGTTACGGAACGCCGGCCTGCCGCACCGGCCGCCGCAATAAAAGCGGCAGCTTGGCGACCGGGCCATTTTGGCGAACCGTAGTTCGGGTCCGTCCCACTCGGACCCAGAGCAGTTTTCTTGTTCTCTCTCTCTCTCTCTCTCTTTCTCTCTCTCTCTCGGCGCCTGTTACGGCGCGAGACAGATCCGAGAGTTTTGCGTGCTTAGAAGCAGACGAGCTGCCGATTGCGTTCAAAGTTACGGAACGCCGGCCTGCCGCACCGGCCGCCGCAATAAAAGCGGCAGCTTGGCGACCGGGCCATTTTGGCGAACCGTAGTTCGGGTCCGTCCCACTCGGACCCAGAGCAGTTTTCTTGTTCTCTCTCTCTCTTTCTCTCTCTCTCTCGGCGCCTGTTACGGCGCGAGACAGATCCGAGAGTTTTGCGTGCTTAGAAGCAGACGAGCTGCCGATTGCGTTCAAAGTTACGGAACGCCGGCCTGCCGCACCGGCCGCCGCAATAAAAGCGGCAGCTTGGCGACCGGGCCATTTTGGCGAACCGTAGTTTGGGTCCCACTCGGACCCAGAGCTGGCCGGGAAACGAAGATAGCGAACGAGGCGAGGAAGGCGTACGCCCGCTCCTCGACGCCCGCTTATTCTCTTCGTCTTCTCCGGCCGGCGTGTGCGTTCGATAGTCACGTATTTCGCCGACGCTGTTTAGCGGGCAAATACTTTAATGATCCTTCCGCAGGTTCACCTACGGAAACCTTGTTACGACTTTTACTTCCTCTAAATGATCAAGTTTGGTCATCTTTCCGGCAACATCGGCGGCCGGCAGTATAAGCCGATCGCCGCGCACCAGTCCGAAGACCTCACTAAATCATTCAATCGGTAGTAGCGACGGGCGGTGTGTACAAAGGGCAGGGACGTAATCAACGCGAGCTTATGACTCGCGCTTACTGGGAATTCCTCGTTCATGGGGAACAATTGCAAGCCCCAATCCCTAGCACGAAGGAGGTTCAACGGGTTACCCGGGCCTGTCGGCCAGGGAAGACACGCTGATTCCTTCAGTGTAGCGCGCGTGCGGCCCAGGACATCTAAGGGCATCACAGACCTGTTATTGCTCAGTCTCGTGCGGCTAGGAGCCGCCTGTCCCTCTAAGAAGAAATTGAATCGCCGGTAACACTATTGTGGGTACCGGAATCGCCTAGTTAGCAGGCTAGAGTCTCGTTCGTTATCGGAATTAACCAGACAAATCGCTCCACCAACTAAGAACGGCCATGCACCACCACCCACCGAATCAAGAAAGAGCTCTCAATCTGTCAATCCTTCCGGTGTCCGGGCCTGGTGAGGTTTCCCGTGTTGAGTCAAATTAAGCCGCAGGCTCCACTCCTGGTGGTGCCCTTCCGTCAATTCCTTTAAGTTTCAGCTTTGCAACCATACTTCCCCCGGAACCCAAAAGCTTTGGTTTCCCGGAAGCTGCCCGCCGAGTCATCGGAGGAACTTCGGCGGATCGCTGGCTGGCATCGTTTATGGTTAGAACTAGGGCGGTATCTGATCGCCTTCGAACCTCTAACTTTCGTTCTTGATTAACGAGAACATACTTGGCAAATGCTTTCGCTTAGGTTCGTCTTGCGACGATCCAAGAATTTCACCTCTAACGTCGCAATACGAATGCCCCCGCCTGTCCCTATTAATCATTACCTCGGGTTCCGAAAACCAACAAAATAGAACCGAGGTCCTATTCTATTATTCCATGCACACAGTATTCAGGCGGACACCAGCCTGCTTTAAGCACTCTAATTTGTTCAAAGTAAACGTGCCGGCCCACCTCGACACTCGGTGAAGAGCACCGTGGCGGGATTGGACCGGCGGCCGGTACTGTTCGGCCTGCTTCGGGCGTGAGCCCTTACGCAAGCCGAAAGCCCGGACCGCCACCGGCAGGACGTTCCACAGGACATGCCAGTTGACACCGACGGGCGGCGAACCGACAGCGTGGAACACAGGTCCAACTACGAGCTTTTTAACCGCAACAACTTTAATATACGCTATTGGAGCTGGAATTACCGCGGCTGCTGGCACCAGACTTGCCCTCCAATTGGTACTCGTTAAAGGATTTAAAGTGTACTCATTCCGATTACGGGGCCTCGGATGAGTCCCGTATCGTTATTTTTCGTCACTACCTCCCCGTGCCGGGAGTGGGTAATTTGCGCGCCTGCTGCCTTCCTTGGATGTGGTAGCCGTTTCTCAGGCTCCCTCTCCGGAATCGAACCCTGATTCCCCGTTACCCGTTACAACCATGGTAGGCGCAGAATCTACCATCGACAGTTGATAAGTCAGACATTTGAAAGATGCGTCGCCGGTACAAGGACCGTGCGATCAGCTGAAAGTTATTCAGAGTCACCAAGGTTAACGGGCCCGGCGGACCGGGCACCGATTGGTTTTGATCTAATAAAAGCGTCCCTTCCATCTCTGGTCGGGACTCTGTTTGCATGTATTAGCTCTAGAATTACCACAGTTATCCAAGTAATGGATTGTACGATCTAAGGAACCATAACTGATTTAATGAGCCTTTTGCGGTTTCACCTTAATTCGGCTCGTACTGAGACTTGCATGGCTTAATCTTTGAGACAAGCATATGACTACTGGCAGGATCAACCAGGGAGCAGCCGACTCGACGTCCGTAAACGGAGACAGCTGCCCAGGTCCCGCATAACGGGACCGTTTGTTTCTCCGACCTCTACGCTGGCGCCACCCGCCACGACCGTTTGGCGGGCGGATGGATCCTGCGGAAGCGGAAAAACTTTCGTTCAATTGCCCCCGCTCGCACGAAGTAGGCTGGCCCCAGCGCTTGGCAGGAGCCCTTGCCGACGAACGGCGAGCGAGAACCAAAATAGAAAACAACATAAGCGGGCTACAGGACCCTGTTGCCGCGCCTTCTGCCGGTTTTCATCACACACAACGACTTTTCGCATACCCGGCCAAACTCCGCTAGAGAGTTGGCTGAAGGGTTCGCAATCGATGTTTACTCATTGTTATAATAGCGCTGACACCCGGGAGGGCGAAGCGTTCTCCGTTTGTACGGCCTACCGTGAGCGCCCTTTTAAAGACGC
>JBAIZL010000297.1:7500-12500 GCA_036971475.1 Prosapia bicincta | reverse complement strand
TTTTCCTCCGCTTATTAATATGCTTAAATTCAGCGGGTGGTCCCACCTGATCTGAGGTCGTTAGACGAATGTCGCCGTCCTGCGGGGCTCGGAGTCCGCCACGCAGCTGCTCTAGCAAGAGAGCCGGAGGCGATTCCGAGCCAGCCGAGGACGGCTTCCAAGCCGTTCCGGCCGTATTTTCAGACGCCGCGTGACATGACGCGGCGTCGAGCCGTACTGGGCCTGGCACGAGGCCGAATACGGGAATGTCCTACGTGCGTCGGCGGTCAGGCCGATTCTTTTTATCGCCGTCAGGACATCGGCCCGTACCCGGTTTTCCCGTGTTTTAGCCGTTCGAAAATTCTTCTACACGCTCGTTTTGAACGTGCCGAGCTGCTTGGCGGCTAGGGCGCAACAAGCCACAGTGTTGACCAACTTTATTACCGCCATTATCGACCGCAGTCAGACGAGATTAAGGGCGTGCCAGCGTCTCTATTGAACTCTCTGACTCAGTTCCTTCTACATGTTTCCCCGTACACTCGCCGTCGTTGTGCCGCTTGGCTTTTGCCTTCCTGCGACCAACGGCCGTTCATTGGGGGTAAAAGGACGTCAAAGAACAGAGATTGGGCAGCCTCTTTCTAAACACGTCGCTCGGTCGTGGCGGTTTTCGTGTGGGCACCGTGGTGGTACACCCGTATTGCCGCTTGCGCCCGTGAGTATTTGAAGAGGCGCCCCGTTTGCTCCAGGCCGTCGTACGCTACCGCTGAGGCAGGCACGGCGACGCCGGAAACGGGGCGGGCCTCTCAGGTTCGCACGGCCAACACACGCTCAACGTGCGTTGGCCGAGCAAGGATTCACCGAACCGTAGTTCGTTTGCTACCGACCCTCAGACAGGCGTGGCCCTTGGATCAGGATCCCAGGGCCGCAATGTGCGTTCGAAGCGTCGATGTTCATGTGTCCTGCAGTTCACACTATAACGCGCAGTTTGCTGCGTTCTTCATCGACCCACGAGCCAAGTGATCCACCGTTCAGGGTAATCAGTTTTCTTGTTCTCTTTCTCTCTCTCGGCGCCTGTTACGGCGCGAGACAGATCCGAGAGTTTTGCGTGCTAGAAGCAGACGAGCTGCCGATTGCGTTCAAAGTTACGGAACGCCGGCCTGCCGCACCGGCCGCCGCAATAAAAGCGGCAGCTTGGCGACCGGGCCATTTTGGCGAACCGTAGTTCGGGTCCCACTCGGACCCAGAGCAGTTTTCTTGTGCTCTCTCTCTCTCTCTCTCTCTCTCGGCGCCTGTTACGGCGCGAGACAGATCCGAGAGTTTTGCGTGCTAGAAGCAGACGAGCTGCCGATTGCGTTCAAAGTTACGGAACGCCGGCCTGCCGCACCGGCCGCCGCTATAAAAGCGGCAGCTTGGCGACCGGGCCATTTTGGCGAACCGTAGTTCGGGTCCCACTCGGACCCAGAGCAGTTTTCTTGTGCTCTCTCTCTCTCTCTCTCTCTCTCGGCGCCTGTTACGGCGCGAGACAGATCCGAGAGTTTTGCGTGCTAGAAGCAGACGAGCTGCCGATTGCGTTCAAAGTTACGGAACGCCGGCCTGCCGCACCGGCCGCCGCTATAAAAGCGGCAGCTTGGCGACCGGGCCATTTTGGCGAACCGTAGTTCGGGTCCGTCCCACTCGGACCCAGAGCAGTTTTCTTGTTCTCCCTCTCTCTCTCTCGGCGCCTGTTACGGCGCGAGACAGATCCGAGAGTTTTGCGTGCTAGTAGCAGACGAGCTGCCGATTGCGTTCAAAGTTACGGAACGCCGGCCTGCCGCACCGGCCGCCGCAATAAAAGCGGCAGCTTGGCGACCGGGCCATTTTGGCGAACCGTAGTTCGGGTCCGTCCCACTCGGACCCAGAGCAGTTTTCTTGTTCTCTCTCTCTCTCTCTCTTTCTCTCTCTCTCTCGGCGCCTGTTACGGCGCGAGACAGATCCGAGAGTTTTGCGTGCTTAGAAGCAGACGAGCTGCCGATTGCGTTCAAAGTTACGGAACGCCGGCCTGCCGCACCGGCCGCCGCAATAAAAGCGGCAGCTTGGCGACCGGGCCATTTTGGCGAACCGTAGTTCGGGTCCGTCCCACTCGGACCCAGAGCAGTTTTCTTGTTCTCTCTCTCTCTCTCTCTCTTTCTCTCTCTCTCTCGGCGCCTGTTACGGCGCGAGACAGATCCGAGAGTTTTGCGTGCTTAGAAGCAGACGAGCTGCCGATTGCGTTCAAAGTTACGGAACGCCGGCCTGCCGCACCGGCCGCCGCAATAAAAGCGGCAGCTTGGCGACCGGGCCATTTTGGCGAACCGTAGTTCGGGTCCGTCCCACTCGGACCCAGAGCAGTTTTCTTGTTCTCTCTCTCTCTTTCTCTCTCTCTCTCGGCGCCTGTTACGGCGCGAGACAGATCCGAGAGTTTTGCGTGCTTAGAAGCAGACGAGCTGCCGATTGCGTTCAAAGTTACGGAACGCCGGCCTGCCGCACCGGCCGCCGCAATAAAAGCGGCAGCTTGGCGACCGGGCCATTTTGGCGAACCGTAGTTTGGGTCCCACTCGGACCCAGAGCTGGCCGGGAAACGAAGATAGCGAACGAGGCGAGGAAGGCGTACGCCCGCTCCTCGACGCCCGCTTATTCTCTTCGTCTTCTCCGGCCGGCGTGTGCGTTCGATAGTCACGTATTTCGCCGACGCTGTTTAGCGGGCAAATACTTTAATGATCCTTCCGCAGGTTCACCTACGGAAACCTTGTTACGACTTTTACTTCCTCTAAATGATCAAGTTTGGTCATCTTTCCGGCAACATCGGCGGCCGGCAGTATAAGCCGATCGCCGCGCACCAGTCCGAAGACCTCACTAAATCATTCAATCGGTAGTAGCGACGGGCGGTGTGTACAAAGGGCAGGGACGTAATCAACGCGAGCTTATGACTCGCGCTTACTGGGAATTCCTCGTTCATGGGGAACAATTGCAAGCCCCAATCCCTAGCACGAAGGAGGTTCAACGGGTTACCCGGGCCTGTCGGCCAGGGAAGACACGCTGATTCCTTCAGTGTAGCGCGCGTGCGGCCCAGGACATCTAAGGGCATCACAGACCTGTTATTGCTCAGTCTCGTGCGGCTAGGAGCCGCCTGTCCCTCTAAGAAGAAATTGAATCGCCGGTAACACTATTGTGGGTACCGGAATCGCCTAGTTAGCAGGCTAGAGTCTCGTTCGTTATCGGAATTAACCAGACAAATCGCTCCACCAACTAAGAACGGCCATGCACCACCACCCACCGAATCAAGAAAGAGCTCTCAATCTGTCAATCCTTCCGGTGTCCGGGCCTGGTGAGGTTTCCCGTGTTGAGTCAAATTAAGCCGCAGGCTCCACTCCTGGTGGTGCCCTTCCGTCAATTCCTTTAAGTTTCAGCTTTGCAACCATACTTCCCCCGGAACCCAAAAGCTTTGGTTTCCCGGAAGCTGCCCGCCGAGTCATCGGAGGAACTTCGGCGGATCGCTGGCTGGCATCGTTTATGGTTAGAACTAGGGCGGTATCTGATCGCCTTCGAACCTCTAACTTTCGTTCTTGATTAACGAGAACATACTTGGCAAATGCTTTCGCTTAGGTTCGTCTTGCGACGATCCAAGAATTTCACCTCTAACGTCGCAATACGAATGCCCCCGCCTGTCCCTATTAATCATTACCTCGGGTTCCGAAAACCAACAAAATAGAACCGAGGTCCTATTCTATTATTCCATGCACACAGTATTCAGGCGGACACCAGCCTGCTTTAAGCACTCTAATTTGTTCAAAGTAAACGTGCCGGCCCACCTCGACACTCGGTGAAGAGCACCGTGGCGGGATTGGACCGGCGGCCGGTACTGTTCGGCCTGCTTCGGGCGTGAGCCCTTACGCAAGCCGAAAGCCCGGACCGCCACCGGCAGGACGTTCCACAGGACATGCCAGTTGACACCGACGGGCGGCGAACCGACAGCGTGGAACACAGGTCCAACTACGAGCTTTTTAACCGCAACAACTTTAATATACGCTATTGGAGCTGGAATTACCGCGGCTGCTGGCACCAGACTTGCCCTCCAATTGGTACTCGTTAAAGGATTTAAAGTGTACTCATTCCGATTACGGGGCCTCGGATGAGTCCCGTATCGTTATTTTTCGTCACTACCTCCCCGTGCCGGGAGTGGGTAATTTGCGCGCCTGCTGCCTTCCTTGGATGTGGTAGCCGTTTCTCAGGCTCCCTCTCCGGAATCGAACCCTGATTCCCCGTTACCCGTTACAACCATGGTAGGCGCAGAATCTACCATCGACAGTTGATAAGTCAGACATTTGAAAGATGCGTCGCCGGTACAAGGACCGTGCGATCAGCTGAAAGTTATTCAGAGTCACCAAGGTTAACGGGCCCGGCGGACCGGGCACCGATTGGTTTTGATCTAATAAAAGCGTCCCTTCCATCTCTGGTCGGGACTCTGTTTGCATGTATTAGCTCTAGAATTACCACAGTTATCCAAGTAATGGATTGTACGATCTAAGGAACCATAACTGATTTAATGAGCCTTTTGCGGTTTCACCTTAATTCGGCTCGTACTGAGACTTGCATGGCTTAATCTTTGAGACAAGCATATGACTACTGGCAGGATCAACCAGGGAGCAGCCGACTCGACGTCCGTAAACGGAGACAGCTGCCCAGGTCCCGCATAACGGGACCGTTTGTTTCTCCGACCTCTACGCTGGCGCCACCCGCCACGACCGTTTGGCGGGCGGATGGATCCTGCGGAAGCGGAAAAACTTTCGTTCAATTGCCCCCGCTCGCACGAAGTAGGCTGGCCCCAGCGCTTGGCAGGAGCCCTTGCCGACGAACGGCGAGCGAGAACCAAAATAGAAAACAACATAAGCGGGCTACAGGACCCTGTTGCCGCGCCTTCTGCCGGTTTTCATCACACACAACGACTTTTCGCATACCCGGCCAAACTCCGCTAGAGAGTTGGCTGAAGGGTTCGCAATCGATGT
>JBAIZL010000296.1:30000-34297 GCA_036971475.1 Prosapia bicincta | reverse complement strand
TGCTTGGCGGCTAGGGCGCAACAAGCCACAGTGTTGACCAACTTTATTACCGCCATTATCGACCGCAGTCAGACGAGATTAAGGGCGTGCCAGCGTCTCTATTGAACTCTCTGACTCAGTTCCTTCTACATGTTTCCCCGTACACTCGCCGTCGTTGTGCCGCTTGGCTTTTGCCTTCCTGCGACCAACGGCCGTTCATTGGGGGTAAAAGGACGTCAAAGAACAGAGATTGGGCAGCCTCTTTCTAAACACGTCGCTCGGTCGTGGCGGTTTTCGTGTGGGCACCGTGGTGGTACACCCGTATTGCCGCTTGCGCCCGTGAGTATTTGAAGAGGCGCCCCGTTTGCTCCAGGCCGTCGTACGCTACCGCTGAGGCAGGCACGGCGACGCCGGAAACGGGGCGGGCCTCTCAGGTTCGCACGGCCAACACACGCTCAACGTGCGTTGGCCGAGCAAGGATTCACCGAACCGTAGTTCGTTTGCTACCGACCCTCAGACAGGCGTGGCCCTTGGATCAGGATCCCAGGGCCGCAATGTGCGTTCGAAGCGTCGATGTTCATGTGTCCTGCAGTTCACACTATAACGCGCAGTTTGCTGCGTTCTTCATCGACCCACGAGCCAAGTGATCCACCGTTCAGGGTAATCAGTTTTCTTGTTCTCTTTCTCTCTCTCGGCGCCTGTTACGGCGCGAGACAGATCCGAGAGTTTTGCGTGCTAGAAGCAGACGAGCTGCCGATTGCGTTCAAAGTTACGGAACGCCGGCCTGCCGCACCGGCCGCCGCAATAAAAGCGGCAGCTTGGCGACCGGGCCATTTTGGCGAACCGTAGTTCGGGTCCCACTCGGACCCAGAGCAGTTTTCTTGTGCTCTCTCTCTCTCTCTCTCGGCGCCTGTTACGGCGCGAGACAGATCCGAGAGTTTTGCGTGCTAGAAGCAGACGAGCTGCCGATTGCGTTCAAAGTTACGGAACGCCGGCCTGCCGCACCGGCCGCCGCTATAAAAGCGGCAGCTTGGCGACCGGGCCATTTTGGCGAACCGTAGTTCGGGTCCGTCCCACTCGGACCAGAGCAGTTTTCTTGTTCTCCCTCTCTCTCTCTCGGCGCCTGTTACGGCGCGAGACAGATCCGAGAGTTTTGCGTGCTAGTAGCAGACGAGCTGCCGATTGCGTTCAAAGTTACGGAACGCCGGCCTGCCGCACCGGCCGCCGCAATAAAAGCGGCAGCTTGGCGACCGGGCCATTTTGGCGAACCGAGTAGTTCGGGGTCCGTCCCACTCGGACCCAGAGCAGTTTTCTTGTTTCTCTCTCTCTCTCTCTCTTTCTCTCTCTCTCTCGGCGCCTGTTACGGCGCGAGACAGATCCGAGAGTTTTGCGTGCTTAGAAGCAGACGAGCTGCCGATTGCGTTCAAAGTTACGGAACGCCGGCCTGCCGCACCGGCCGCCGCAATAAAAGCGGCAGCTTGGCGACCGGGCCATTTTGGCGAACCGTAGTTCGGGTCCGTCCCACTCGGACCCAGAGCAGTTTTCTTGTTCTCTCTCTCTCTCTCTCTCTCTTTCTCTCTCTCTCTCGGCGCCTGTTACGGCGCGAGACAGATCCGAGAGTTTTGCGTGCTTAGAAGCAGACGAGCTGCCGATTGCGTTCAAAGTTACGGAACGCCGGCCTGCCGCACCGGCCGCCGCAATAAAAGCGGCAGCTTGGCGACCGGGCCATTTTGGCGAACCGTAGTTCGGGTCCGTCCCACTCGGACCCAGAGCAGTTTTCTTGTTCTCTCTCTCTCTCTCTCTCTTTCTCTCTCTCTCTCGGCGCCTGTTACGGCGCGAGACAGATCCGAGAGTTTTGCGTGCTTAGAAGCAGACGAGCTGCCGATTGCGTTCAAAGTTACGGAACGCCGGCCTGCCGCACCGGCCGCCGCAATAAAAGCGGCAGCTTGGCGACCGGGCATTTTGGCGAACCGTAGTTTGGGTCCCACTCGGACCCAGAGCTGGCCGGGAAACGAAGATAGCGAACGAGGCGAGGAAGGCGTACGCCCGCTCCTCGACGCCCGCTTATTCTCTTCGTCTTCTCCGGCCGGCGTGTGCGTTCGATAGTCACGTATTTCGCCGACGCTGTTTAGCGGGCAAATACTTTAATGATCCTTCCGCAGGTTCACCTACGGAAACCTTGTTACGACTTTTACTTCCTCTAAATGATCAAGTTTGGTCATCTTTCCGGCAACATCGGCGGCCGGCAGTATAAGCCGATCGCCGCGCACCAGTCCGAAGACCTCACTAAATCATTCAATCGGTAGTAGCGACGGGCGGTGTGTACAAAGGGCAGGGACGTAATCAACGCGAGCTTATGACTCGCGCTTACTGGGAATTCCTCGTTCATGGGGAACAATTGCAAGCCCCAATCCCTAGCACGAAGAGGTTCAACGGGTTACCCGGGCCTGTCGGCCAGGGAAGACACGCTGATTCCTTCAGTGTAGCGCGCGTGCGGCCCAGGACATCTAAGGGCATCACAGACCTGTTATTGCTCAGTCTCGTGCGGCTAGGAGCCGCCTGTCCCTCTAAGAAGAAATTGAATCGCCGGTAACACTATTGTGGGTACCGGAATCGCCTAGTTAGCAGGCTAGAGTCTCGTTCGTTATCGGAATTAACCAGACAAATCGCTCCACCAACTAAGAACGGCCATGCACCACCACCCACCGAATCAAGAAAGAGCTCTCAATCTGTCAATCCTTCCGGTGTCCGGGCCTGGTGAGGTTTCCCGTGTTGAGTCAAATTAAGCCGCAGGCTCCACTCCTGGTGGTGCCCTTCCGTCAATTCCTTTAAGTTTCAGCTTTGCAACCATACTTCCCCCGGAACCCAAAAGCTTTGGTTTCCCGGAAGCTGCCCGCCGAGTCATCGGAGGAACTTCGGCGGATCGCTGGCTGGCATCGTTTATGGTTAGAACTAGGGCGGTATCTGATCGCCTTCGAACCTCTAACTTTCGTTCTTGATTAACGAGAACATACTTGGCAAATGCTTTCGCTTAGGTTCGTCTTGCGACGATCCAAGAATTTCACCTCTAACGTCGCAATACGAATGCCCCCGCCTGTCCCTATTAATCATTACCTCGGGTTCCGAAAACCAACAAAATAGAACCGAGGTCCTATTCTATTATTCCATGCACACAGTATTCAGGCGGACACCAGCCTGCTTTAAGCACTCTAATTTGTTCAAAGTAAACGTGCCGGCCCACCTCGACACTCGGTGAAGAGCACCGTGGCGGGATTGGACCGGCGGCCGGTACTGTTCGGCCTGCTTCGGGCGTGAGCCCTTACGCAAGCCGAAAGCCCGGACCGCCACCGGCAGGACGTTCCACAGGACATGCCAGTTGACACCGACGGGCGGCGAACCGACAGCGTGGAACACAGGTCCAACTACGAGCTTTTTAACCGCAACAACTTTAATATACGCTATTGGAGCTGGAATTACCGCGGCTGCTGGCACCAGACTTGCCCTCCAATTGGTACTCGTTAAAGGATTTAAAGTGTACTCATTCCGATTACGGGGCCTCGGATGAGTCCCGTATCGTTATTTTTCGTCACTACCTCCCCGTGCCGGGAGTGGGTAATTTGCGCGCCTGCTGCCTTCCTTGGATGTGGTAGCCGTTTCTCAGGCTCCCTCTCCGGAATCGAACCCTGATTCCCCGTTACCCGTTACAACCATGGTAGGCGCAGAATCTACCATCGACAGTTGATAAGTCAGACATTTGAAAGATGCGTCGCCGGTACAAGGACCGTGCGATCAGCTGAAAGTTATTCAGAGTCACCAAGGTTAACGGGCCCGGCGGACCGGGCACCGATTGGTTTTGATCTAATAAAAGCGTCCCTTCCATCTCTGGTCGGGACTCTGTTTGCATGTATTAGCTCTAGAATTACCACAGTTATCCAAGTAATGGATTGTACGATCTAAGGAACCATAACTGATTTAATGAGCCTTTTGCGGTTTCACCTTAATTCGGCTCGTACTGAGACTTGCATGGCTTAATCTTTGAGACAAGCATATGACTACTGGCAGGATCAACCAGGGAGCAGCCGACTCGACGTCCGTAAACGGAGACAGCTGCCCAGGTCCCGCATAACGGGACCGTTTGTTTCTCCGACCTCTACGCTGGCGCCACCCGCCACGACCGTTTGGCGGGCGGATGGATCCTGCGGAAGCGGAAAAACTTTCGTTCAATTGCCCCCGCTCGCACGAAGTAGGCTGGCCCCAGCGCTTGGCAGGAGCCCTTGCCGACGAACGGCGAGCGAGAACCAAATAGAAAACAACATAA